>JBAMAX010003652.1:0-65790 GCA_037043745.1 Chymomyza amoena | reverse complement strand
TACCAATATAGAAACTAAAAAATACGAATTTGCATTACTTATCCCATACTTGACGTACCAACCCCATCAGTCTATTTTACTGGGAACTTTTTTTTTTTTTGTAGGACTCTATCGCAATGCTGCATATCCCAAAAAAAAATTCCAAAAAATTAACCATGACGAGAAACATAAATTTTAGCAAATTATTGCAAATTAAATTTTCAAGATTTTATTAAATTCAAATAATTTTTGAGCCAATTTTAATTAAAAAGTGCCAAGCGGTTATACTGTATAATAAAAAGCTCAGACACGAACCATTTCAAACTTAACTTTCTGCGCCATTTTAACAAGAGATGGCGCTAACTTGCGGCAGTATAACAGTATAACACAATGCAAATAGTAAGTACATAGTAAATAAATGGAGTCAACTTTAGGTTTAGGTTACACCGGTTGACCCCTGGGGGGAGTCACTCATAGACTGCATAGTCCTTAGTGGAATTGGAGGATGCGGTTGGTGTACAAATTACGTTAGTCGTAAAATAACGTCGAGGAGTCAACTTTTTTCATATATTTTACCAAGCATATTTTTCAAAAAAGGGGATCAGAGTACGAAAAGAAATTGAGCGCATGTTGAAAATTTTTGATGGTTTTACAAGCGGACTCCCTTCAAATCATTAATCTGGTAACCCTACGATAGAGTTATTGGGGCGCTATCGGGTTACGTCAGTATGTGCGATATATGTTGGGACGTAGCTGCTTCCCGCACATCTTTATTTGGCGGCCACTGAACGAGGTCCTCGTAAGTTTCGTCGTTCCATGGAGTGCTATACCAGCCAAGTACATTCTTTACATTTCAATATGAAGTCACTCATGATTAACTGCTGACGATGCTGCCGTTCATGATACCAACACTATATAGTGTGTCTGTACCTTGCCACTCCAACCGAAGCGCAAGCTACTACTTGGTCATCTTACTCCTAAAAATCTTCTTTTTAGAGCTCATCTGTTTACCAAATCGCTTAGTCTATATAAACCTTTAGCAGTCTACTTTCTTAATAAGAACTGCTTATGTAGGACATCCAACTAGGTGCCTCTGCATAGCATTACTCAATTCCGTGTCATAACAGGTAGATCTCTTTCTTTTTCACTGAACGCCTTGATTTTTGAAGCTTCTTTAAGAACCTTAATTAATTCGCATTCGCCAAAGATCTTAAGGATCGTTCATAGGCTACTTGACGCTACAGGGTGGGATTGGGGGTCTGGTTAGTCTTCAAAAATATTCCGTTTCTTTTCCACAAGTAAGAGGGGAGGGGGTCTAATTTGTTATAAATCAGCATCACGTAATTTATGGAAGATCTCTTACTGCGCCAAAACGAAAGTTTTCTACTAAGGCATTATTGCCAAAAGCCATTTCTCGACTGTTTCCTACAGACAAAGTGCTTGACTTAGTTCTGGGCAGCGCGTTCTTCATCCCAAAGAAAACATAAATTTCCATATGGTTTGTTACCAAGGCAGATGGGAAGAGTAATTCGTTGACGATAATGAAAACATTTTGGTACTCCCCGCTTCGGAACCAAAATTTTGTCAACAATTTTACAGGACTACTACTCTACTTGGGCCACTACGGAAAAACTTCTTGGATCAACTGCAATTTCCGCTACTCCTGCTCATGTTTTTGATTGATTTTGTAAGGTTTAAGGTCATGTTGGTCTATAAACATTAAAAAGGCAATTTTTTATGTTCTCGTAAGTCGAAGGACAATTCGTGGACATTGGATATCGTGGTGGTTTACCTTCCCTGATATATATATCCAATTTCGCTCCTCACATTTTCTCCTTATTGCCTGGAAGAGTTTTGTCCATTATCCTAATATCAAATCGTAGTGCATTCATTATCCAACCGTTAACTTTGTGGGTCTCAGCCAGCTTCGTCAATAATGCATTTTCCTCCTCTGTAAACAAGGAAAATAAAAGTCCAGCATCCACTTGACGAAGGACCATCTCCTTGAATAGAAGCTATGCGTGCGAGAGAGATAATCTTCTTCCTTCATCCTGCAACTGTTGCAACTTGGTCTTAGTTGCGTCCAAAGCTTCAGTCTGGCCAGCATCGTTGTCCAAACATTGATCCAAGTTTCCTTCTGATTCACCCTTAATGGCAGACAACTGTTCGTTTAGTAACTGATGCAATACATCTGAGATGCCGCTGAGACCATTTAGTTTGAATCCCAAAGTCGTAAGAAGCGACTAAATGGGGATCGTCAGGAAATGGGTGCGTGGTGTTATATGGAGCAGCTTGGAATTAGCCGTCGAAGATAGCGTCAATGTTGGCCACATTCGACTGGAGAGCTTATGCTGACAGCATTCGCCGAAGTCGTATTTATGCGGCGTCGGCGGATGATTGGACCACAGATGGCAGATGGGTGACCAGTCCCGGGAATTTGATGCCAAAACTGGCGGGGTTCCCCAAATCCGAGTCTATACGGGCTGAAAGGGGAGGGCAAGCCGAGCCCTTAATTTCGGTACCACGGGTTGAGTATACGTCCAAGCGTACTTACCCAGGTCGGCCCCTTGTGGGAGTATCGTGGTGGCTGGGGTTGAAACCTAAATCGCAGGTAGAGTTAGCTTGGTTCGGCTTGGTGTTGCGATCTCAACCGGGTGCTGCTAGCCATAAAGCAGAAGAGATAATAGATACATCTCGCCCCTCACCAAGGGGGAATTGCATGCCCCACAACATGCTTTCAAACTGGTACCAAAGAAATATCAGTCTCGGCTGATTGCTCTGAGGGGCGTTAGTTTGGCGCATTAATCCAGACTCATAGTGCTATATGTACACTCAAGTTGCATATTTTAACGCCGTGGTTTTGATCCTGCAAAGGAACATACCACGTTAAATAAAATCCGGAAAGATCCCTTACAAGCTGATATAGACCCTCGCAGAAAAATGGAATTCACGACGTGTTTTAAGGAGCTGTTTGAGTTTCCCTTGAAGTGTCGCTAGAGCCAAGCAAATTAGAAGATGTTGGTTGCCAGTTCTGGAACTTTTGCTTTGTCAGAAACTTCCTCGCCAGTAGCACACAAAGTTGACAAAGCCCAGTCTTGGGTAATAATTTCTAAGACGCTACTGTACGAGATTTCTAACTTATCAGACGAATGTTTGTACGCTGCTGAATGTCCAGGAGCGGCTTTACTTTGGTCACATTTTTAACAATTCCTGCAGTTGATGAGCGACTGACGCGCTTGTCGTCTTCCTCCTGCAACAGCTTATGCCACTCGAAGGAGAGCTGCCCCGAGCTAAATGCAGAATTTATTGGCGGAGCACTGTTCGAGATTTTGCTCCAACTTGAATCGCAACAGCTTTTCATAGCAGAAGTCCTTGGCAATCTCCACTCCTCACTAATATGCCCCGTGTATCCGACCAGCCTGTGTTATGCTTTCAGGATTGCAGTTCTACTATTTCCTGATCCTATCCTGTATTTAAAATCTGTGGTGGATCTCAAATGAATGAACCTTAAAAAACGGCTGGTGCTCAAACGCGCTCCCATGGCAAACGACTCAACTGCAGTTCGTAGTTCTTACCTCAAGATTGAATGAAATGAATTCAAAAGAAATTTAAGGAGTAGCGACGTCTCCTTAAAAACTAACTAAGATAGATGAGAGAGGAGCCCCTTAAACGTAGCTTATATGGCAACAGGCAAATATCCGAAACCTTTATTTGGGTGGGTATAAACCAAAATGGATACTGACCATACCACCATACTGATACCATACAAGAACAAGATTTTACTGTTTACTGATATTTATTAATCAATTTCAATAGTTAATTAGCTGGCGTAGTACATTTGCAAGCTAAAGCAGCTTTTCTGTGGAATATTTATTCGTTAGTTGGGTTTATGTTCTCCGTACTCTGAACTTACCGAATTTTTCATTCCTATTTCTTAGTGTATGGTCAATTACAAAATCGTCGATATCATCGCATATTTCAAAGTCATCATTAGGTTGGCGCTCAGAAGCGCCATCTCCGCCCATAGCTTTACCTTTGGAGGTTTCACCTGAAGCCACCATTGACTCCACTGCCAATTCCATTGGTAAAGTGTCCTTTATGTTTTGCGGATCGGCTGCGTTTGCTTCGAGCTTGGAGGTTTCATCCAAATCCAGCTTGTACTCAATAGGCACTGAAGAATTATTGTTAACCCAATGTGCATGCGTGCATTCAGCATGATAAGAATAATCAACAATATAATCCAATCGTGTTGGTAATACCAACTTTTTTTCTTGTTCTGCGTATAAGTCAAAATCAACATTAGGTTGGCCCTTAGAAGCGCCATCTCCGCCCATACCCTTACCACCATCCATCATCGACTCAATAGCCAATTGCATTTCCAATGTCTTCTTTTTATCTTGCGCTTCGGCTGCGTCTATGTCGAAATTTGGGTCTTCCTTCTTGGCGGCCTCTAACATGTCTTTGATCACCTTAGGTGGATTTTTGTCGAATTTGTGAATTTCGACGAAGCGTTTGTAATCCCAAAGAGGCATCATGAATTGCTCCTCCTGTTTATCATTTGACTCAATCGTTGCTCGATTAGTTGGCATATTTTCTTCTGAAAATACAAAATTTAATGACGAAAAGCGAAAGAAAATTTTGTGAGCTGTTGCTTTGCAGTCGTCGTTGGGTTTATGTTCTCCGTACTCTGAACTTACCCAATTTTGTATTCTTATTCTTTAATCTATACTCAATTACAAAAGCGTCGAAATCAGAGCATATATCAAAGTCAACATCAGGTTGACGCTCAGGAGCGCCATCTCCGCCCATAGCTTTACCTTTGGAGGTTTCACCTGAAGCCACCATTGACTCAACTGCCAATTCCATTGGTAAAGTGTCCTTTATATTTTGCGGATCGGTTGCGTCTGCTTCGAGCTTGGAGGTTTCATCCAAATCCAGCTTGTTCTCAATAGGCACTGAAGAATGTGCATGCGTGCATTCAGCATGATAAGAATAATCAACAATATAATCCAATCGTGTTGGTAATACCAACTTTTTTTCTTGTTCTGCGTATAAGTCAAAATCAACATTAGGTTGGCCCACAGAAGCGCCATCTCCGCCCATACCCTTACCACCATCCATCATCGACTCAATGGCCAATTGCATTTCCAATGCCTTCTTTTTATCTTGCGCTTCGGCTGCGTCTATGTCAAAATTTGGGTCTTCCTTCTTGGCGGCCTCTAACATGTCTTTGATCACCGTAGGTGGATTTTTGTCGAATTTGTGAATTTCGACGTAGCGTTTGAAATCCCAAAGAGGCATCATGAATTGCCACTCCTGTTTATCATTTGACTCAATCGTTGCTCGATTAGTTGCCATATTTTCTTCTGAAAATACAAAATTTAATGACGAAAAGCGAAAGAAAATTTTCTGAGCTGTTGCTTTGCAGTCGTCGTTGGGTTTATGTTCTCCGTACTCTGAACTTACCCAATTTTGTATTCTTATTCTTTAATCTATACTCAATTACAAAAGCGTCGAAATCAGAGCATATATCAAAGTCAACATCAGGTTGACGCTCAGGAGCGCCATCTCCGCCCATAGCTTTACCTTTGGAGGTTTCACCTGAAGCCACCATTGACTCAACTGCCAATTCCATTGGTAAAGTGTCCTTTATATTTTGCGGATCGGTTGCGTCTGCTTCGAGCTTGGAGGTTTCATCCAAATCCAGCTTGTTCTCAATAGGCACTGAAGAATGTGCATGCGTGCATTCAGCATGATAAGAATAATCAACAATATAATCCAATCGTGTTGGTAATACCAACTTTTTTTCTTGTTCTGCGTATAAGTCAAAATCAACATTAGGTTGGCCCACAGAAGCGCCATCTCCGCCCATACCCTTACCACCATCCATCATCGACTCAATGGCCAATTGCATTTCCAATGCCTTCTTTTTATCTTGCGCTTCGGCTGCGTCTATGTCAAAATTTGGGTCTTCCTTCTTGGCGGCCTCTAACATGTCTTTGATCACCGTAGGTGGATTTTTGTCGAATTTGTGAATTTTGACGTAGCGTTTGAAATCCCAAAGAGGCATCATGAATTGCCACTCCTGTTTATCATTTGACTCAATCGTTGCTCGATTAGTTGCCATATTTTCTTCTGAAAATACAAAATTTAATGACGAAAAGCGAAAGAAAATTTTCTGAGCTGTTGCTTTGCAGTCGTCGTTGGGTTTATGTTCTCCGTACTCTGAACTTACCCAATTTTGTATTCTTATTCTTTAATCTATACTCAATTACAAAAGCGTCGAAATCAGAGCATATATCAAAGTCAACATCAGGTTGACGCTCAGGAGCGCCATCTCCGCCCATAGCTTTACCTTTGGAGGTTTCACCTGAAGCCACCATTGACTCAACTGCCAATTCCATTGGTAAAGTGTCCTTTATATTTTGCGGATCGGTTGCGTCTGCTTCGAGCTTGGAGGTTTCATCCAAATCCAGCTTGTTCTCAATAGGCACTGAAGAATGTGCATGCGTGCATTCAGCATGATAAGAATAATCAACAATATAATCCAATCGTGTTGGTAATACCAACTTTTTTTCTTGTTCTGCGTATAAGTCAAAATCAACATTAGGTTGGCCCTCAAAAGCGCCATCTCCGCCCATACCCTTACCACCATCCATCATCGACTCAATGGCCAATTTCATTTCCAATGCCTTCTTTTTATCTTGCGCTTCGGCTGCGTCTATGTCAAAATTTGGGTCTTCCTTCTTGGCGGCCTCTAACATGTCTTTGATCACCGTAGGTGGATTTTTGTCGAATTTGTGAATTTCGACGTAGCGTTTGAAATCCCAAAGAGGCATCATGATTTGCCACTCCTGTTTATCATTTGACTCAATCGTTGCTCGATTAGTTGCCATATTTTCTTCTGAAAATACAAAATTTAATGACGAAAAGCGAAAGAAAATTTTCTGAGCTGTTGCTTTGCAGTCGTCGTTGGGTTTATGTTCTCCGTACTCTGAACTTACCCAATTTTTTATTCTTATTCTTTAATCTATACTCAATTACAAAAGCGTCGAAATCAGAGCATATATCAAAGTCAACATCCGGTTGACGCTCAGGAGCGCCATCTCCGCCCATACCTTTACCTTTGGAGGTTTCACCTGAAGCCACCATCGACTCAACTTCCAATTCCATTGGTAAAGTGTCCTTTATATTTTGCGGATCGGTTGCGTCTGCTTCGAGCTTGGAGGTTTCATCCAAATCCAGCTTGTTCTCAATAGGCACTGAAGAATTAATGTTAACCCATTCTGCATGCGTGACAGCCTCTACATCGTCCGTTCTATGGCATAGAGCATGATAAGGATAATCACCGTCCAATTGTGTTGGCAATATCAACTTTTTTTCTTGTTCTGCGTAAAAGTCAAAATCAACATTAGTTTGGCCCTCAGAAGCGCCAGCTCCGCCCATACACTTACCTTTGGAGATTTCACCTGAAGCCACTATCGACTCAATGGCCACTTGCATTTCCAATGCCTTCTTTTTTCTGCTCTTCGGCTGCGTCTATGTCAAAATTTGGTACTTCCTTATTGGCGGCCTCTAACATGTCTTTGATCACCGTAGGTGGATTTTTTTCGCCTTTGTGAATTTCGGCGTAGACTTTGTAATCCCAAGGAGGCAGCATGAATTGCTCCTCCTGTTTATCATTTGACTCAATCGTTGCTCGATTAGTTGCCATATTTTCTTTTGAAAATAAAAAATTTAATGACGAAAAGCGAAAGAAAATTTTGTGAGCTGTTGCTTTGCAGTCGTCTGACGTTTAATTGATAGCCTACTAGAGATGGACCTGCTTAGATATTAAAATAAATCGATAAATTTCATATGTTTCATATATTTTTTTTTCTTATTGACACATATATATGAACGAAAGTTGGCAGCTCTGCACTTTCTAGAATTTTCTCGAAACATCGAATCGCCATCATAATGGGATTTTCGGTCTTGGTGCGTGCTTTTTAGAACTTTCTGGACACAGCGTGATGTCGACATCAATTCGAAATAGTAGAACTGCATTCCTGATAGAATAGCACAGGCTAGTCGGATCCACGGGGCATATTGACATGGGCTTCTGTTATAAACAGCTGTTCGATCCAAGTTGGAGTAAAATCTTGAGCAGTGCTACGTCATTTAATTCTGCATTAAGCTCGGGGCAGTTCTCCTTCGAGTGGGATAATGGCTGTTGCGGGAGGACGACAACAAGCGCGCCAGTCGCTCAGCTGCAGAAATTGTTGAAAATGTAACCAAAGTAAAGCCTCTCCCGGACACAGTCTAGTCGTCTAGGGACTTAGAAATCTCATACAGTAGCATCCAAAAAATTAATAGCCAAGACTGTGCTATGCCAAGTTGGTGTGCTATTGGCGAGTAAGTTTCTGACAAAGCAAAAATTCCATAACTGGCATCGCCAACATCTCTTTAATTTGCTCGGCTCTAGCGACACTTCAAGGGAAACCGAAACAGCTCCGAAAAAGACGTCGTGAAATCCATTTTTCTGCGAGGATCTATCAGCTTGTAAGGATTGTATGTAGCTTTGTTTTGAGAGTGTCTAGAAAATGTTAAAATTCATGCAACTGCATAACTTTGTTTATTTTCTGCCCAATCAGCAGTCGCCATTTTCAACTAAATTTTGCGAGTCATTCTTCCTACAACTGCGTGACTTTGCTAATATTCTGAAGTAATATGGCCGCATTGAGAGAAATATATCGATAAACTATATAAAAAAACTCATCCTAGTCTGTGTCAATCAACGTGTCGACACAAATAGTCCACAATACGATGATAATAAATAGATTTCGGCTTTAAATCGTAAAATTTTTCGATATGGCAATGAATCCAGAAAAGGAAGACTCTGAATGCTCTAAGAATTGCGTGCCCAATCTGGAGGTGTACTCCAATTTTTGTTTCTTACCAATAATAAAGAACTTGCTCATAACACACTATGTGCCGTTCTGGACGCTTACAAAAACCACGGCCATAATGCCCCAAACGATGTATTGTTAAAATCTTTGGGACTTAAACTAAATGGTCTCAGCAGCATTTGAGATGTATTGTCTAAGTCCATATCATCCAATTCGGTCGAAAAATATTCGGTTATCATTGAGCGATGGAAGTCCGGATCATTTTCAAGTTGTTGCTCAGCCCAATTCACGAACATACGACGCTTCTGCTGGTCAAACTGCTTCAGTTCTTGCGTCAATTTGATCTTGTAAGGATGTAGGCCAAGATTTTTTTTTGCAAAATTCGCCACAAAGACGTCACAGAGCTACCCAACGCTTGAGAACGACGTGTGAGAGACTGATTTTGGGATTTCTTCTTCAATCCCTCATTTGCTGTTAGGCGTCGCGGTAGCCTCGGAATATCCATCTTCTCCAATTAGTTCGGTCCCGGCTCTCCCTTCTTATCTCTGCCAGGGTTTTGCCCCTCATTCTTCCCACATCCTGGATGCGATTTTCCCAAGTTTTTCGGATCTTCCACTCGGTGCATGATCTCATTTCCAGTACCTGCTTGGCTTTTCTTGACTCGTCCAACCGATTTAGATGTTCGAGCCATTTTAACTGTCTCTCCTCGATTTTTTGCATAATCGACTTCTTCTGCTCTACTTCTGAACGTATTCTTTCATTTCTGACCTGTCTCCTTGCTTTAATCCTTTGCATATTTTAAATACTTCTGACTTCTCCCCCTCTAGTCTTACTTTCCCCGTCGGTTGTCATAGACACTTTTAATAGCGCTTATCAGTCTCTCTGGAACATTTTTAGTTTTTAGTGCCTCCCATACATGTTGTCTTGGCCGCTTTTAAGTCTACGAACGCCAGGAAAAGATCCTTCCCCTTAGCCATCCATTTTTCCATGATGGCTCTTAAAGTGAAGATGTGGTCTTGTGTTTGTCTACCCGGTCTGAATGCTGCCTACTCCTCTTCTACGTCTCCTTCTACTACTCGCCTAAGTCGCTTTTCCAGTATCTTGGAATATAACTTATACACTGTAGGTGATAATTATAATATAATAATTGCTTATCTATGGTCTATTAATGTAAGGTGACATGACTCTACGGTAATTAGTAAATGCATTGTGCCAAAACTAAGTGCAGCTTTTTTGATTTCTTTTAATAACTACAAAATTCTTTAAGAAAAGTTTACGTTTTTTCAAATTAAGTGTGCTCCTATAGAGAACTTAGATTCTAAAAAGCTTTCCCTATTCCTGCGCACAAAATTTATAGCGCCTTTAAGTACGTCTGTTTGGTAAAAAATTATGCTTGTAGTTCAAATTAACGCCGGAAGTAATTTCGAATGCAAATAAGAAGGGTTACCCCTTACCCCAAACGCCGCACTCAGCCCCTAGCCCCGGCTGACAATGGGTGAGTAAGACGGTTCATAGGGCAGTGGAGTGCGGAGTGTTGATAAACGAACTTGAACACTTTTTGACAGTTGCGCGTATAAATCTTGAAATGTTTTAATTTGCCCGCGAATCGATTTAAAGTACACCAAAAGCAAAATCACTAAAAATAAGCGAAAAAAAAAAATGAATTTGTTGAAGATGACGGAGATGGAGACGGCGACGGCGATGGCAACATCGTTGCGTATGATTTATGAATGACATTTCAACTCTTTCGTGCCGCACTGCCGCGTGCGAATTAGCCAAAAGCCGTGGATGTGGATTGGGATTGGGATGAGGATGTGAATGTGGACTGGGATGCGATTCTGAATGTGAACATAGCTGTTGCTATCGTTGCAGCGTATTTACCTTTGAAGCGGTATGTACGCCATTTTTTATGAGCACATTCGGGCTTAGGTTTTTTTGTGGAGGCCAAGAATTGCAGGCGCTGGTCGCAAAGTTTTTTGCGATTTAGGCGCAATTCAATATACACTGCAAACCAAAGGGGTAAGAGTATTATAGAGTTGTGTAATGCATGTAACGGGCAGAAGAAGGCGTTCGAGGTAATATTGTTCTTTCGTATTAATTTCAAAGATCTCAGAGGCCACGAGCTGGATGTGCTAAATTTTACCAAGGAAAAGCGATCTAATAAGGCCGTTGAGAGAAGAGTACGGCCCGTTGGCGACAATCTCGCACAAAGTTCATGGATTGGGATTTTTATTTTTTAAATTAAGAGCATATTTTAGAATTTTGTAATTGTTGAAAGTAAGATAATCTATAATTATGAGAGGCATACAAATTATTATCGAATTTCTAAAAGATTATGATAAATAAATGTTTTTTTTTTATTTTTTTTTAAAAGGACCCAGGGGTAATCCACGTTTTTCTCCAGCATTTAACCGCGCATTTTGTTAGTCCTAAAAAGATCATAATGACAGGCTAAAAGAAATGAGAGAGTCGAAAGCAGTCGTAAGCCTGTTGTATGGTCCTATAAGAACTGTCAACGCCCTGGAAAAAGATATTATGAAAATTTTAGAGCTCGCCACTTTCAGTAAAGAAATTTGAAAAACTGATCTAACAACTAGATTTTGAAACTTTTACCAGAACTCATATCTACTCACGTAAAATTTGTCCTGAAATGGGCTAAGTCGTTTGTTAAGTGCAAATTAGAATTTCACATATAATAAAATATGTCTTGAAAGGAGCGAAGGAATGGGCTAGACCAAAAATAATTCTTGTTTTCGTTCAGGTACAACCAACACTAAATTACAAAAAATTAAAATTTTGTTTTTATTTTAAAGACGTAGATTTTGAAAAATATAGTAAATATAATATAATTTTTTGTTTTTTCGTGACACAGAAAAACCGAAATTTTTACAAAGGGAATCCAATAAAAAGTTAACTTAAAAAAAATTAATTCAAGGAAAAATTCCTTTTTAAGAAGTTCGTTATGTTAAAGTTCAACTGTATTTCTCAAAATTAACTTTCAATTTCTTCGCAAAGTAAATTTTATGACTTTTTTATTTATATGCGTCCGGCCACTTCCGACATTTTAATATCCGCCAGTTACTGGAAAACAAAGTATATACATCTATCAAATCGAGGGACACATATTGTTTTGGACACAAGTTCTATGGACTCCTACTTTCATGCCAGTGTTGTGTGTTTTGAATACTTTTAAGGCCTAACGCCTGTCTGAAATCTTCAAAAAAACGATTTATTTTATTTATAAATTGGTAATCATTATGTTAGAAAAGTTGTCTCGAATTAATTTTTCGAAAATTTCCTCACTTATTATATGTCTCGACGTAATTTTTAAAAACTTTTCCCCTTCAGGGGGAGGAGGGGTCTTAAAAATACCGCGGCTTAGTTACTCGAGCGTGCGTTGGGGGTCTACTTCTATATTACAATAGTCAATAATCTTCTGTAGGGAAATGACTTTTTTCTATAAATTATGGATTTTTTTTTTCTTATTGGTTCCAAAAATTTTTAAAATTTTTCGAGGTTTTTCTTTAAATTGCTAGAACTTACAAATGATTACGTAAAAACTAGGAAGGGGATACCCCAACGCGCGTTCGGTTTAGTTTACTTTAAAAGCGTTTTTCTCGAAATCACTTTTTATTTTTTTTCGATTTTAAATTTTCACTCCATTTTATTTAAAATTAAAAACTTAAAATGGAAAATTAAAAAATAATAAAACTGTTTTATTTTACAGGATTCAGGATTTTTTTGATGATACAATTTTTGTTTTTAAACTTATGCATTTATTTAAAAGTTTATATTTTCGAAAAACCCTTCGTGATTTATTTGCTTTTGGTTCATTAAACATAAAAATTAAACAAATTTTATTTTGCAACACATTTTTCAGGATTTTTTTGACGATACGTTTTATCCAAAACAAATTTTTTTCGAAAATCCGTACGTGATTTATTTGTTTCGGTCCATAAATTAGGAGAAAACCATTTTCTTTTCTACTGCCGTAGAGAATTGTAGTCATGTACTCGTAGCTCTCCTCAGGCGCCATTTTGTTTTTTATTACTTTTAAAACATTTTTTTTTAGCTTATAATATGTAAAATAAATTTTGGATTTTGTATATAAAATAAAGTAACTTTAAAAAAACTTAAATAATGACCGTAAAACCACGCTCCACACTCTTAACACAAAAAGTTCCCCCATAAGCGGCAGTGCATCCGAAAGTCGTTGTTATCAACGCCATCGCTTTGAGCTGCTTACTTTTTCGATATATTTTTTTTTTTTTTTGCCAATGACCCGACCAACCAACTTACCAACCAACCAACCAACGAAGCGAATAAACGTTCGAGAACCGAACAGTCGATGTTGCTCTTGGCGTTTATAGATTGAGTACTTTATCAAAAAAACGAGACATCAAAGCGTATATCATGTCAGCTGCACACAGATACACACGCACACACTCGCACGCAGAGAGACAGATACGGATACAGACACAGACACAGATACAGATACAAATACACATAGAGCAGCAGTTTATATGGAAATGTGCACTCGACGTGCAATTCTTTTATTTTACATTTTGTGTGCATTATTTATACACTATAAGTTGTCAGGCAAGTTTATTTTTATAGGAGGGTTTGTTTTTTTTTGGTTATTTTCCAGTGTATAAGTTAGCAGCATAGTATATCAGGGCTAAGAGGCACTTAAAAGAGTTAAAAGTAAAATTGAAAAAGTAAAAAAAAAAAAATATAGCGAATGCTAGTCTCAGGAGAGAGTTATACAGCTTAAAACAAAAAAAAAGAAGACTTTTATAGGAATTCAATCAGAAACTTAAGGCGACTTTTAATTTTGAGCTCAACACTGTCCGAATTCAGCTATATTCTTGTCATTGAGGCGATTCGGATAAAATACTCTAAAATATTATATTGCAATGAGGGACGGATGGTAGGGTGGGATAACGCATACAAGGCAAAGTCTCTGATTGTGGTCAACACGGCGGCCGCCAGAACGATCCTTGTTCCTTGCTTTATCCAAGTTGACACACAGCCTCCTCGTGGCCCCTTCTGGATAGCAGACTAGCAACCGCCAGTCTGTGAGCCAATGTGTGCGGCGCTGTCCAATCCCCTGGACATGAAATCTGGGTTATGCGCAGGGCTTGGAACCCGCCACGTAAAAACACTTATCCAGTGAAGGCCAAGAAACAAGCCTCGGAAAGGACTCCTTTTTATGTTGACGACCACGGCAAATGAATAATGGATCCTATTCGAGTTGGCGATGACTACCGCATCCGCACCAACCAGGAGCTGTATAAGCTTTTCAACGACATGGACGTTGCTCAGCGTATTAACATCCAGCGGCTTCGCTGGCTCGGGCATGTCGTTAGGATAGACGAGGATGCTCCAGCTAGACGTGTGTTCGATGCGGT
Source organism: Chymomyza amoena (assembly GCA_037043745.1). Classification (NCBI taxonomy): domain Eukaryota; kingdom Metazoa; phylum Arthropoda; class Insecta; order Diptera; family Drosophilidae; genus Chymomyza; species Chymomyza amoena. Next base: position 51,512 of record JBAMAX010003652.1, on the reverse strand, counting down.
AGTCAGCGGCCGTAGGCGGAGAGGACGACCGTGTTTGCGTTGGAAAGGCCAAGTGGAAGGGGCCCTGTCTTCGCTCGGTGTGACCAACTGGAGAAGGCGCGCGCAATGCAGAGGCGCCTGGAGAGATGTTTTAAGGCAGGTCGTAATCCGGTAATCGGGTTGTTATGGCCACATAAGAAAAAGAATGAGGAACGGATTAATGTTGTTTGGTGCATGCTGGCACAGGATGGTGAAGACAGTTTTAGTCCTCATACTATGATAGTTGATAGTATAATGAAAGTAAAAGTGAGAGTCAACGAGTCAAAGGATATTATTAGGACATGAAAACCTTTCGCGATTCTTTGTATGCAAAAATGTCAATAAGCTTATTAAAAGATTTCGATACTTAAAACCATTAGACTATCCAGATGGTTCTGTCCAGTTTGATTTTCGAAAACGATCTTTCTCCATTATGATTTTCTCTATTATGATTTTCCATGGATTCTTCCGGTAACTGTTCATTAGGGTAACTGCCGCTGGTATGGAAGATTTTTAAAAAGGAGATTTTAATTACATCACCGTCCTAAAAATGTTCCTTTCCTATCCACCAAATATTTTCGAATCGTTTACAGCCGTGATATGAATCTAAAAAGGAAACTTTTTAGACGGTGGGGCTATTAAAATCGTGAAATGCTGCAAAAAGAGCCACCCTGGTCTTCGTTCTAAATAATTTCGAATAAGTAAGTTTCTTGACTTTCACATTTACAGCCAAGAGCTCAAATCTTTCGTGAACGACTTTATATGCTGATATTCGCTTTGACTGTGCAACACTGTTTGGAGTCTATTATGGGAAGACAAGCTTCAGTGAGGATTTTGTGTCTTGGGGTTATCTTCAGAGTTTGAGTTTGCCTTTAAACGAGTGTTTGAAGACGAATGTTTGTTTTGGTTTAGTTCTTGATTTATACAGATCATCTTTGGACAATATCTTTATTTTTGACTACTGTAGAGCTTAATCAAGCGTTTATGAGTAGTCGCCCCAAGATGAGCATACTATAGAACCGTTTCTTGACAATGGTTACTAGCCCAACGCAACCTTTTTATGGTCTTAGTTTAGGCCTTTGAAGGCGTCGCGACGCTTAAATTCGCTGCCTCTTCATATGCACGAAGAGATACCCAGGGAACACCACGAGGAGGCCCTTGCAAGCAAGGGGGTCCGCAAAACCTTCGAGCCGGCTTGAGACGAATTATTAAGGATCGTGGAAAACGTCTTGAGTGAGCTTAACTTACAAAGAATTGCTTTAGCTTACACACTCCCATCGTTCCCCATTCCTCGCATAGAAATCCTTAAAAGATTTCAATGATGACAACTGAACTTTGCAAGTATTTGGAAGTTGCATCAAATCTGGGGTTTCTGGACGGGCCATGTTTCGAAGTAGTACCAAAGCTTTATTTCTTACAATAACTTTTTGTTCTTCGTCGATGAACTCTACTACTCCAATTTGATGATAACCTTGCGCAAGAGCTTTGACTGCTTCGAGAGTGCTTTGAGAGTTTAGAGTAATGGAGTTTTATGTTATCAACATCGTATTTGAACAATAATTATGAAGCAATGGAAATGATCCAGATTCTCAAAACTGTCATTAGAGTTAGATCAAATTTGGAACTAATTCAAAAATACCAAACGATTTTTCCGGCGGGTGGCTCAGCTGGCCTCTCCTTAAATGAGGCGCTGATTCCAATTATCTCCCATATTTATGGTATAATATATAAAGACTATAATGTAAAATCTGAATTCTGATAGACAGACAGATACACAGAAAGTCGGGTCGAATAGATAAACGGATAGACAGACGACCAAACAGACCAACAGAGAGGCGATCGGACGGACAGACAGACTTGGCAGACTATCGGAATTAAAGATAGACAAACATCCAGAGTACCAAACGGACAAACGTAAAGACAGATTGATAAACTGATGGACCGACAGATGGACAAACGGACGGACAGAGAGACGAACAGATAGACGGACAGATAGGTGGATAGACAGACGCACAGAGTAACAGACAGATAAGCGGAGCGGCAAATGGAAAGTAAGATAGACAGACCAAAAGACAGACAGATGGGAAAAGAGATGGACACCCGAATGGACGGGCAGAAAAATGGATTCATAGACGGATGGATTCATACACCGACAAAAGGAAAGATATTCGGAGAGACATACAAAAAGGCTGACAGACGAATGGATAAGCAAACGAATCAACGGAAAGAAAGGCAGATATTACGTAACTCTGGGGGTCTCCGGTGTCTCTTTTCGGAGAAGGAAGATATCCCATATTCACAAAATAAACGAATGAGTCAGAAATTCTACTAAATATTACTTAAGAATTTTTATTTTTATTAATAACTATTTTCTATTAGATGATGCGGAGCACAAAGAAAATTCTATTTTGGGACATTTGACAGCCGCTTTTGTTGCACTTTTTGTGTGAGCTTAACGAAAGTTGAATAATTTTTAATATATATTGTAATATTTATGTAATATTAATAATTGAATGTGACAAAAGAAATTTGGGGGTATCCCATTGCAGCAACTTGTCCCCAAAAACAGTGTGTATTAAGTAAGGTAGGGATGATTGCAGGGATATTTTTCGAAAATTGGAAGACCTTGCTATGTTTATTAAGCTTACATAAATTCAAATTGGGTGGCATAGTAAAACCAAAATGTTAGCCTAATAAAAGAAAGAAATCGTTTCCCAAAACAAGCTGCCATCATAAACACCCTCAATGTAGCTTTAGAAAACTTAATAGATGCCTATTTGTTAGGGCTGCCATTTGCAGGGTATTCCACTGTCGGGCATCGCTCTAACTGATTCAAATTTTTATGTTGCTTTGGCGCTTTGGCCTGGCCATAACTCACGCCAATGGCCAGCAGCTTTAAGCCAACTGGCTGCGCCATTTTGTTTATCTTTGGCAGCAAGTTGTCGCAAGAGGTGCGAAACTTGCAACAGTCTGGCAAGCCTGGCGGTGGCAAGTACACAATCAAAAAAAGGAAAAAAAAGCCAATATACTTGCCTCCTTGTGTGTAGGCCGCTTATCAAGCGCCCAGCATCAGAAATCTTGTTAAAGACTGACAGACGGACTTACTGACTGATGAACTGATGGACGGTTGGACTGACTAACTGACTGAGTGTCTGACAAGCTGCTGACTGATGTCTGCTAGACTGACTTGACTTGACTGAGATTTCGATCTTTGACTGTCTGTTCTGTCTTCAAGATGATCGCACATTGGATTTTTGTTATTGTAAGTAAATGCGCCACACTGAGTGGCAATGAATGAGCCATGGCCAGCAGATGGAGACGCTCCAAGCGGCTGCCATGAATAAGGCTTCATTGTTGGCACAATGACAAAGTTGGCGCCTTCGTTGCTTGGAAAATGTTGTAGGCGTCAATATTGCAAATCTGCGCCCACAACATAAAACGCAGCATTTCCAGCGCCTGCGTTCTGGACCCCTCGGATCGGATGTGTGTGTGTGGCATATGGATTAAATCGATATGAGGATCAAACGCCTGTCGTTCAATGCAGCTTTAGATTAGACAATTTAATCTGAATGGTTAAGCATTTAGTATATGGTGTAACTTAAGGCGAAGGTTTTTCACCTACGCGAAAATGATTGCGAGTACAGCTCAGAATTTAAAAGTGGGATCAGACCTAATATAAACTAAATTTTAAAATTAATTTCTGCAAACAACTTTTCTAAGCCCTAATACAAGCCCGAATGGATTTGGAGTTTCCTAGTATTGGCCACCATTCGAAGTCATTACAAAAAAAAAAATGGCAGACGTAAAGTCGGGCGCGGACGACTTTAGGATACCCTGTACCACTAGCTTGTAATAAAGTCCGATTTCTTCACAAAAAACCAAAAACAGAAGAATTTTTATGCAAAAATTTTTTTTTGACCGATCGTTCCTATGGGAGCTATATGATAAAGTCAACCGATTTCAATAAAATTTGACACAATGCTTAAATACCTTAAAAAAGATATGAATGCCAAATTTATTTCAAATATCTTTACAAACAAACAAAACACATCGAATTTTGTATAAAAAACGTGTTTTTGGACCGATTAGTCCTATGGGAGCTATATGATCTAGTCAAACGATTTGGATTAAATTCAGTACTGTGCTTAGGAACTATAAAATACTCACAAATGTCAAATTTGGTCCCAATATCTTAACAAACAAACGAAACACAACAAATTTTGTTAAAAAATCGATTTTTTGGAAGATTGGACCTATGGGAGCTATATAATATAGTCAACCGATTTTGTTCAAATTTGGCACATTGCTTAAGTGTTCTAAAAAATTTCCAAACGCCAAATCTGGTTACGATATCTATATTAAAAAACGAAATATAGCGAATTTTTCTTTATAAAAGTTATTTTGGCCGATCGGTCCTATGGGAGCTATATGATATAGTCAACCGATTTCGATCAAATTTGGTACAGGGATTGGAAACTATAAAAAACTATCGAATACCAAATTTGGTTACGATATCTTCATAAACAAACGAATTATTCATCTAAAACGCTTTTTTTTGTCGAGGTCGTCTCAAACACCCCCATGGGAGCTATATAATTTATCCCCGGTATCAAAAAAATAAAATAAACTTGCCTCCTATGGAATGTGAAAGTTTGGTAACTCTAGCTCTTACCATCTCTGAGATCTAGGCGTTCACACGGACGGACAGACGGACATGGGTATATCGACTTCTCTATTCACCCTGATCATATTTTAGGTAACTTTGGGGTGTCTCCGACGTCTCCTTCTATATGTTACATACATTTTCGGCTTGCACAAACTTAATATACCCTTGGTACCATACGGTACAGGGTATAAAGTTGTATTCTCAAATGAAAAACGTTGTAATGTGAGATAATGGCTCTATAAAAAATAGGAAAAAGCTTTTTAAACTTTGTCAACAAAAAAAAAACTAATATTTATGATTCACCAGATTTTGTTTAAAAAAAAAAACTATAGGAATTACCTTTGACAATTAAGGCTTACTAATAAGACCGTAGTCCTTGGATTAAAATAATAATATGAATATCGATAGAAATAAATCAAACGAACCACTTTTTAAGTCGATTTAATAAAGCTACTAGACAAAACTCACCTTATAATTAATTTTGTTGAAGATGCTTATTTATTTTAGAAAGTATTATTTAAAATTTTTTTATACATAAATTACAAAATTTATTAAAAACCCAAAAATGCCGACTCAATTCAACAAATTACGGACAAATAACCGATTCTGAATTTTTATTTCTCGAATATTGCATGAAATATCCAAAATTTACCCACTGATGGATGTTTGGAGGTCTCACTCCCACACCCCCACCTCGCTACGCCCCTGACCATATGCACTATGTCATAAATTCCCAGATTATTCAACTTTGGTTAATTTTAAGAGTCATCAAATGCATTAAGTGAAAAGTTTCCAGTGTTTTAAGTTTTTGGTCAATTTTAGGGGTGTCCAAATTTTCAATAGCCATTAATTTCAAATTCCTAGTTTTTTCATATTTTCATAAATTTAAGGGACCATTTTCACAGAAAAGCATCTTATGTCTTAATTGGACACCAAATGCACTTTGCCGAACATTCCCAGTTTTTTCAACTTTAGCAAATTTTTGAAACAACCAAATTAAGTAAAAAACTCCCTCTTTTATCAACTTTGGTAAATTTTGGGGCCAAGAAATGTAATAATTCCAAAATTCTACATTTATTTAAACACTTTTTTTTAACTCTGGTTAAGTTTTGGATACATCAAATAGAGTAATCAAAAATTCAAATTTTTTCCAACTTTGGTCAATTTTTGGAACCACCAAATTAAATAAAAACTCATAGTTTTTAACTTTGTTGAATTTTGAGGGCGACAAATGCTATAAGTTAAAAATCATACTCCTCTTTAACAGTGGTAAAATTAAGGAGGCACCAAATGCATTAATTATATTAATTATAAGAGCTATAAGCTAAGTCCAAACTTTCCAGTAAACTTTCACAGACTTTAGATGCCATTAAATGAACTAAGTTAAATTTAATTATAATAAGACAATACTACATTAGGTCAAAAATGCTTAGTTTTTTTCACTTTGGTATTTTTAAAGAGCAAACAAATTTATTAAATCAAAAATTCTCACTTTTAGGAGTCATCTAATGCATGAATGAAAAATTACCAGATTTTTTTAGCCAGGGTTAATTTTAGAAGCTACCATATGCATTTAGTTTAAATTCCCAGTTTTTTTAAACCTATTTAAGTTGAAGTGCAAATATTACCAGTTTTTTCAACTTTGGTGAGTCTTTGGGGCCATTAAGTGTATTAAGTTAAAAATTCCCAGTTTTTCCAAAAATTCGTATTTTTTAACTGTGGTACATTTGGAAGCTACCAAATGCATTAGGTTGAAAATTCCAATATTTTTCAGCTTGTTGCATTTTTTGACTTAAATTAAAATTTATTTTTAACTTTTATTAATTTTGTGACCAAACAAATGCATGAAGACAAAAATTCCCAGTTTTTTGCACTTTTGTTATTTTAATTAACCATTAAATGTATTTAGTTTAAAGTTACAATTTGTTTAACTTTGGTATATTCTGGAAGCTATCGAAGACGAAAATTCCCACTTAAAGGAGTCATACAATCCATTAACGAAAAATTACCTGATACTTTTAACTAGGGTTAATTTTAAAAGCTACTAAATGCATTATTTGAATTCTTCTCATTGGTGGCCTTAGGGGCCACTAAGTGTGCTAAGTTAAAAATTCCCCAGTTTTTCCAATTTTCGTAATTTTAATCAGCTAATAAATGCAATAATACAAATATTCCAATAGTTTTAGTTTTGGTACATTTTGAAAGCTACCATATACATTAGCTTAAAATTCCCAGTTTTTCAGCTTTATTAATATTAATCAGCCACAAAATATTTTAAGTCAAAAATTCGTATTTTTTTACCTGTGGTATATTTTGGAAACTACCAAATACATCACTTCGAAAGTTCCCTGTTTTTTTAGCTTTATGCAATTTTTGACTTATATTCAAAATATTTATACCCTGTACCGTATGGTACCAAGGGTATATTAAGTTTGTGCAAGCCGAAAATGTATGTAACATATAGAAGGAGACGTCGGAGACACCCCAAAGTTACCTAAAATATGATCAGGGTGACTAGAGAAGTCGATATACCCATGTCCGTCTGTCTGTCTGTCCGTATGAGACGCCTAGATCTCAGAGATGGTCAGAGCTAGAGTAACCAAACTTTCACATTTGATCCTATATTATTCCATAGGAGACAAGTTTATTTTATTTTTTTTATATCGGGGATAAATTATATAGCTCCCATGTGGGTGTTTGAGAAAACCTCGACAAAAAAAGCGTTTTAGATGAATAATTCGTTTGTTTATGAAGATATCGTAACCAAATTGTATTCGAAAGTTTTTTATAGCTCCCAATCACTGTACCAAATTTGATCGAAATCGGTTGACTATATCATATAGCTCCTATAGGATCGATCGGCCAAAATAACTTTTTTAAAGAAAAATGCGCTATATTTCGTTTTTTAATAAAGATATCGTAACCAGATTTGGCGTTTGGAAATTTTTTAGACCACTTAAGGAATGTGCCAAATTTGAACAAAATCGGTTGACTATATCATATAGCTCCCATAGGTCCGATCTTCCAAAAAATCGATTTTTTAACAAAATTTGTTGTGTTTCGTTTGTTTGTTAAGATATTGGGACCAAATTTGACATTTGTGAGTATTTTATAGTTCCTAAGCACTGTACCAAATTTAATCCAAATCGTTTGACTAGATCATATAGCTCCCATAGGACCAATCGGTCCAAAAACACGTTTTTTATACAAAATTCGATGTGTTTTGTTTGTTTGTAAAGATATTTGAAATAAATTTGGCATTCATATCTTTTTTAAGGTATTTAAGCACTGTGTCAAATTTTATTGAAATCGGTTGACTTTATCATATAGCTCCCATAGGAACGATCGGTCAAAAAAAAAATTTTTGCTTAAAAATTCTTCTGTTTTTGGTTTTTTGTGAAGAAATCGGACTTTATTACAAGCTAGTGGTACAGGGTATCCTAAAGTCGTCCGCGCCCGACTTTGCGTCCCCATTTTTTTTAACTGTAGTACATTTTGAATGCTACCAAATTCATTAGGTTGAAAATTCCCATTTTTTTTAGATTTTTTGCAATTTTTGACTTAAATTCCAATTTTTTTTTTAAATTGTACAATAATAATGTTTTATTTATTTTGGTAAATTTTGGAAGCTGCATAAACATGATCTAAGAAAATCAAAGAATGTTAAAAAAGATATATCAGTATAAAATGCGAATTTTTTGCTCTTGCAACAAAATATTCAGTTTTAAAGCACATGAAAAATTCGGTTTGGAGGAATTGGGAGCAGCAAACGTTCGATTTTGGAACGAATAAAATGTAATTAATTAATTATTTAATTAAATATATGTATTTATTTAATTGACTTTTTTCCAAAAACCGAGTCTTACATTTTATTCGTTCCAAAATCGAACGTTTGCTGCTCCCAATTCCTCCAAACCGAATTTTTCAGACTAAATAGCCTGAAGGCCTTTGCTGCTGTGACTTTTAATTACTTTATTTCCCAGAATTCATTTTAATTTTGAATGACAATTAATTTTATTTATTTATTTAATACAGTTAAGTAAATTTAAAAACTAACTTAACTAAATTCTAGGCACTGGCAGCAAAAGGCCTTCGGCACAAATGACAATTAATATTTTATTATTTACTATATATGTGAAAATATTTTGAGCAGTTGGCTAAAAAAAAAGCCTACAGACAAGCAATACTTTCTTTAGCGGATTTCAGGTAAAGGTGCTCTTAAAAGAAGACCCTATATAAGTACATATTGCTAAAAACTTAACAAAGCGTTTTTACTTTGACAAGGTTAAAGATGAAATGGGATTTATCTTTTGATTTCTGAAAAATTAAACTTTTTCTGCTTTCTCGATTTTTAAGTTGAATTGGTTTGAAGTTTCCAAGTATTTTATTTTAAGTTAATTTGTATCTTTCAAATGCAAAACTAATAACGTAAAATTATTTTCGTTTACTTGGAAGTCAGCGCTTTGCGCAAAAGACTTTCCTGGAACACTTCTTACAAACAAAGCTCCAGTTGATATTGAGAGATGACTGAGCTCGGAAAAAGCTATTACCAAGTGTATAAACAATTTCCAGGTCATTTCAGGGCATGGCATGATGCATATGCAGTTGTAAGCCAAGGCTGGCTGGCTGGCTGGGACTGTCGACTAGTCAACAGTTTAAAAAAAGTAAAACATTAAGAGCAAAAACAAAAAAGCCCAGCAAGATGTGGCGGAGGACGAGGACGAGGACATGGCCACAGCAGGAAATCACAAATCAAAAGCGTTTTTGATTAATTTTGAATAAATGCAAATAACAAATAACATTCGCACATTTCGCCAAGGCTATCAACTGACAGATGCACAAACGGACCCAGAAGAGAGACCCATGGTGGGTACACTTGGCCCTTGCCAAGGTTCTGGCCACCACTTCAACGGGTTGTTGGCTGTGGTCGTTTAGCTGGCTGCGGTTGGCCCAAAACGAATTCCGCGTTCAACTGCAGGTCCATCCATGACACTGCGTTTGCCATTTTAATTATGGCCAGGCTAAGGCCTCACATTGTCTACACATGGAGGGAGGGAGTCCCGAAAAGAGAGCGCGAGTTGCTGTTTTGGATATATGATGATTGAGTGGGCTTAGGGACGGGTACTGGGTTGGGGGGGACTCCAACTGGAACTGGGTCTCTGTGGTCGGCTGCGCTGATTTTGTTTCTTACGCCTGTCGCTTTTGATAAATTTGACGCGCGGGCGACGGACCAAAACTGTGTCCTTTTGTTGTTGCTCTTGAAAAATAACTTGTTGTGATAATTTCGCATAAGAATTTGTTGCGCAAATATCAAAATAAAATTAATTTCGTTGATTTTTACACAATTCCAGAGACGTTTGCACTTGCACGCTACGCGTCCTACTAAGGACTCCAAAGCGCTCCATTATTCCAATCTTTTTTATGAATGGGCATGGGCGTGAGCTTGATATAGCATAGCAGCCAAGCGCTTTTATACTCTGTTTTTTGGGGCATATTTATTTTGTGGTGAAGCGAGCTGCCAAGAATCTCTTCTATAATTCCGAACTAGTTCTTAAGCTTAAATATTTCGGTGACTTTTGAACTAAGCATAAAATATAAAGTTAAGTAAAAGCGTTAAAAACAATTTTTTTTCGAATATTTATTCATTGAGTCCAATATTGATTTAAAAAAATTTTGTAGTTTAGAAAAGATTAATTTTATATTATAAATGGAACTTTAATTTTTCCTAAATTTTGAAAATTAATATTTGTATTAAATGTAAAGTGTATTTAGTCAAGCGGGGTAAATTTGGAAGAGGAATAACTCGAAAAATTCATCCTAAAGGATTTCTCACTTGACGGTTTTGATGATTTATTGGAAAAGCTCAAGGCAGTAAAAATTGATAAAGGAAGTGATTTCTCAGACGATTTCCCTCAATTTTTCGCGCCATTTTACTAAGCAACAAATATTTTTTCCAAATTAATTCTTTTGTTTAATTTAACTTTTTTATTACCAAATATAAAGAAATAAAATTTTTGCGATGAAATTTTATGGCGACACTTCGCTACAAATTATCGAAAATCACGAATTCGACATTTTTTGCTCTGAGCATGTTCTACCTAACAAAAAACCTTCGTATCGATCTGAAATTTGTACACAAGCTAACTCAATGGCCTGAAGGGCAGAAGTTTCCATTGGAAAAAAAAAAATTTTGTTGTCACTCCAAAAAATTTACGAAAAAGTTCTACCGAATTTGAACCCCTTATTCTCTACTACTTGGAGTTTTAAAAAACAAAAACTTTGATCGTATGTGATATCATCTTAGAACTACCTGGAAATAGTTTATATGTGGATAAATATTTTCATTGGTTTCTTCCTTCATATTTTGTTATGCCAAAGTCTGCTGTTGAAACCTATTTTTGAAATGCCTATTTAAAATTCTTCTTTTCTCACATTTTTTACTATAGTTAATAAAAATTTGTGTGACGTATAATATTTTCTTAGGAAATACGTATATATGCATATAGTGAGATTTTATTATTTTATTTTAATATTGTCAATTATAATCAATTCTAGGAAACAAACTAATTAAAAGCACACATAGGCCTTCAGGAACAGCACGAAAACGAGATTTTTTTTTTTGGATTTTAATAATATTAAATACATTTTCTAGGAAAACTTTAATTTAATGGAATTTATAGTTAGAAATGCTACAAGCCATCAACATTTGTAGAAACACGAGGCATAATTAAGGAAATGGCTGAAATTGGTATTTAAATAAGTCAAATCGTTTCTAAAAGAATCAAACCATATTACCAATCCTTTGGCTTTTGTTAAAAAATATATATTTTAAGCGAAGATTTCCAAAATATTTTTTTTTAGAATCAATTTTTAATATAAATGGCCCCAACCACTCTCAATAAGGTTGAGTATATTAATATTCCAATCCATACGTTCCATAAGAGGAAGACCTTTCCTTTCGTTCAGAAAAATATCATTATTATCGGCAATCAGACCTAACATAATCTGAGACTAATCGAAGAACTGTGGGAAACATTCTTCATTAAGTTCTACAGTAATAGTCCCCGATTGGGAACTATCTTAAATAGAAATTGATTGAAGACTGGGCGGATATAGACGCCTCTAAAGTTTTGTCATCTAAAGGGTGATTCATTAAGATTTTTTTTTTCAATAGGGATTTTCGTGTGGATCACGCGTGATCCATGACGGCTGTCAAAGGCAAAGTTGTTCAGTATTCATTGGCAAATCATCATGGGAAGCCGAATAATCTTCCTGCACGATGCCGTTTTAGTGAATGGGCTCTTGGTAAGATCGATGAAAATCCGTTGTTTTCGACCAAAATTTTGTTCAGTGATGAGACCCACTTTTGACTCCACGGTTTCGTGAAAAAGCAAAATCGCCGTATTTGGGGAGAAGATCAACCCGAAGAGGTTCACCAGCTGCCATTATATACAAGAAAACCAACGGTTTGGTGCGCTCTGTGGACTGGTGGCCAATGATTGTCCGTAGTTTTTTAAAAATGAGCAAGGTGCGAACGTTACCATCAATGGCGCACGTTATCGGACCATGTTAACGGACTTTTTGCTGTCTAGAAATTGTTGCCCGTGATTTCGACGACATTTGGTTCCAACAGGATGACGCTCCGGTTCACATTGCCAATGAAACAATGGCTCTATTGCGAGGTCAATTTGGTGAGAGATTAATTTCACGTACGGGATCCGTACTTTGGCCGCCAAGATCGTGCGATATCACACCGCTCGACTTTTTTCTTTGGGGTTACGTATAGTCAAAAGTTTACGTGGACAAACCAGCAACGATTGAGGCCTTGGAAGCCAACATTACTCGTGCTATTTGCCAAATACCAGTGGAAATGCTTGAACGAGTCATGGAAAATTGGACCTTCATGATGGACCATTTAAAACGCAGTTGCGGCCAACATTTGAACTAGATTATTTTAAAAAATAAATGCCATAAAATATCCTTTCGAAATCATAAATAAAGATCCCATAATTCCTTTGAAATTCGGATTTGCCAAATCATTAAAAAAAAGGTCTTAATGAATCACCCGTTATAATATATAACCTTATATATATATGTTATACTTAAAAGATCTAAGAATTTTCCAACCCAACTATTTGAAGTTATTTCCAAGTTTTCTACAAAATTAGCTTTTTTAGGTAAGCTTATAAATCAAGTTCGAAAAAATTTACCGAATACAGAAAAAACTTTGTTAAGCTAAATAAGCTTTTAATAGTAACGATTTTAAACAAAAAAAAAAATCGTTAAGCATATAGATGTACTTAAAAGATTTACAAATTTTTCTACAAACTTAGCTTTTTCTTAGGTAAGCTTTTTAAATCGAGTTCGAAAAAATATTTCGAATACAGAAAAATCTTAGTTTAGCTAAAAAAGCTTTAATGACTTAATTTATATTTTTTTGAAGATTTTAAAATAAATTCGATAAGCTTTTCGAATACTACACTAGTGGTTCATTTTTTGTTCAAAACGTATAAAATAACAGCGAAAATGCTCTCAAAATAAAAATTTAAAACTTTTGAAATAACTTGCAAAGTTTATTTGACTAGTTAGTTTGTTAAAAGCTTAAAAAATAATTTCGAATAGGATGTTCGAATAAAAAAGCTTAAATGTTTAAAGTTTATATTTTCGAAGATTTTTTAATTTAACTGGAAAAACTTGTTGGAAAGCTTAACTCAACTGATTTTCACTTAGTCTTTGTAGCTTATCGAACAACTTCGAAAAGTTTTTAAATCATATCAAAAAGCTTTTTCAAACACGGAGGACTTAACTAAACTAGTGAGTATGTAAGTATTAAAATAAAAAATATCATACAATAATTTGTAATATTTTATTTATCATTTAATGAAATAACTTCGAAAGTTTGTTTGACTATATAAAACTTAACTCAACAGGCTTCTGATTAGTTTGTTTAAATCTTGTGGTATGATTTCGAAAAATTTGTTCGAATAAAAAAGCTTAATTGATATAATTAAAAGTTTTTTGTATAATATTTAGTTAGCTTAATTTGTTTTAAGCTTATGATATATCTTTGAAAGAATATTCGAATACAGAAGTGCTAAATATATTTTTTTGGGATTACTTTGCTGAAAATTTGAGTTTTTTTTTTTTTACTTATTAAGGCTGTTAGTATTAAAGTAACAAATTTAATTTAATATTTTATTTAACAAATTAATGAAATAACTTCGAAAGTTTGTTTGACTACAGAAGTCATTAGTTTGTTAAAAGCTTAAAAAATAACTTCGAATACATTGTTCAAATAAAACAGCTCAAATGATTAAATTTTTTTTTTTTATTTAGTTTGAAGCGGAAAAACTTTTTGGAAAGCTTAACTCAATTGGTTTTCAATAATTTTCTAGTAGCTTTTTGAATAACTTCGAAAAATGTATTCGAATCAAAAGCTGAAATGATCAAAGTTAAATATCGGAAAGCTTTTTCGAAAACAGAACTAAGCTAAACTAAAAATAAAATTAAAAATCTACTACAATAATTTAAATTTTGTATTTCGAAAATGTAGCTTATTGAATAACTTCGAAAAACGTGTTCGAATCAAAAGCTGAAGTTATCAAAGTTAAATATCGGAAAGCTTTTTCGAAAACAGAACTAAGCTAAACTAAATTAATAAATAATTAAATAATTTAAATTTTGTATTTCGAAAATGCATGAAATATTTTCGAATGTTTTTTTGACTACAGAAGACGTAACTCAACTGCCCTACGATTAGTTTCTTGAAGTCGTTTGGTATAACTTCAAAAAGGCTGTTCAAATAAAAAGCTTAAATGATTTAATTACATTTTTTTTTTAAATTTCTTTAAATAATTTATAGTAAATAGTTTTAAGCTTATAAAATATTTAAAAAAAAAATTTGTTTGCAGAAGTGCTAACTAAACTTGTTTGGGATTACTTTGTTGAAAGTTTTTAAAAAAATAGTTTCGAAAAGTTTGTTCGAAAAAAGAGAAAGCAAGAAAAGTAAGCTTAAAACTAAACATTTTTAATGGTTTCAAAATTATATTAATATATTTTTTTAATTTTTAAAATAATATAGAGAAACTTCATCAAATACACAAGTTTCATCGAAAATTTTCCTCCCATACGCAAGTTAGAGCATTCCAGCTTTGTGATATCTCAGAAAGCTCTTAACTGCTGCTTTGCTTTTCGTTTTGCTTTTACCTCAAGATCGTTGGCCACCTCGGACCCGACCCGGACCGTGTTTGGGTTCGAAGCGGTCGTTGCCAACGTCCAACATGTTTCAGTCTTCTTGGCCAACGTCGTCTTCTTGGTCGTCGTCGTCATAGCCATCTTCGTCGCACCGGAAATTGAAATTTTAAAAGTTTTGACGTTTGCTTAGTTTTTGCTGTTTGTTGTTGAAATTCATTTGGTTATTATTGTTGCGGTTATTATTGTTGTTGCTACCGCCGACTTTTATTTATGCAAACAAATAAATTTAAATAAAAGCCCGTTCAAAACTGATGTGATCATAATGTGGCCCAAACCAACCAGTCCGTCATTTAAACAGACAAAAAGCTTAAAGAAGAATTTTTTTTACACAAATTATTAATTGGCTGACTGACTGCGTTGCTATTCAAATTTATCCTGAACATGTCAGTTACTCCGGATGATTTTCTTTTTTTGGATGCAGTTCTTTTCGTACAAGCTCCATAGCTGTCAACAAATGGCTTTCCGTTTCCGTTTGGCTTTTGGCCAACAATGACGCTGTAAATTTGCATACAAGCAATAATTTATATAGATATGAGTTTTATAGACGTCTATGTTGCGGATGTGTGAGTGAAGTTATGGGAATCGGGCGGAGATAATGTACTTTATAGGACTAGTAACATTTTTTGGCAGTATTGACAATATATGTATATAATATATTAATCTCTGGAAACGGGCATTTTTATTTTGATAAAAATAGTCAGATAACGTATCAAACTTAATTAAGATTTGGACTCCTTATATGGATGAAATTAATTTTATTAATCCTTTCCTACGTCCCTTACCCTGTTTGTTAGTTCCTTTATCTTTAGATAGTAAGTGTAATGCAGTTGACAATTTAAGCTGCAAGCTACGGTTGGTTGGTTGGTTTGGGTGCCGTTTGAGTGACAACATATTCAAACTTAATTAGCGCTAATGCGCCATTTTGTTACACCACTTATGGGAACCACTGCTGTTCGGTTTACTCAAACCATCTCGATCCGTTAATAAACCTTCTGATGTCGTCTATGTTCTTTTCTGCCAAGTCACGTAGGCTTCCTAACGCGAAGCTTCCTAGTGCTCTGTGGCGTAAGGACCCCAATAGTGGGCACTCACATAAATAATGATAAACTGTCTCTTCTGTGTTCTCCTGGTCACAGCTTCGGCATCTGACATTGTAGGGCCAGCCCATTTTCTTTGCATGATCTCCTAACGGCCAATGTCCGGTTATTGTCGATGCTATTCTGAAGATCATTGTTCTTGGCTGGCTTGCTTAGCAGTTCGGCCGTTCTACGCTTGTCGTATCGCGGCCAAATTTCCTTTGCAATCTTGCAAATGCCAATATTTTTCCATCTGGTATCAGCCTTGTTCTGAGCTCGCAGAAGAAGTTCTCTCTTGATAGCGCTGAGGGGGTATTTGACAGCTACATCCGCTGCTTCGCCATCTAATGCTCCTTTTCTCGCCAGTTCATCAGCTTTTTCATTCCCGTATACGTTCCTATGTCCAGGAACCCATACGAGAGCGATGTTCCTTTTGCTTGCAAAGGCATTGAGATCTTCTTTGCATTGTCCGATGATTTCTGAGTTCACAGTTGGCGATTTGATCGCCAGCAAAGCTGCTTGACTGTCGGAGAATATACACACCTCCGCCATCTGACTCGGATGATTATTCAACACCTTACATGCTTCTCTGATGCCAAAGACTTCCGCCTGGAAGATTCTGTTTCTGCTGCCTAGCCGATAGGAGAGAGATACTTCGAGTTCGTCCGAGTAGACCCCTGGTCCTACACCGTGATCCATCTTGGATCCTTCAGTATAGATTGCAGCTGCGTCTGCTCTCATTACCCTGTTCATGTCCCACTCCTTTCGCGTCGGGAATCTGACGTCGAACCTCTTCTTGAAGTCCAGTACTGGTGTTATGTAATCTCTTGATTTGCTAGTCTCTTGACCCTTCAGAATGCTGCCATGTCCGAACGTACTAGTCCTCCAGAGTCCAGTTTCTTTGATTCTGGTGGCCGTGTTTCTGCAAGCTGTAAAGAAATTTTCGACTGAATCCTCTCCAGAATAGAAACCGAATTTTTGACGATTTTAAATTTCGGACACTTGTTGCCGAATAACAGCAAAAAACTGATACTTTTACGAAAATATCGTAAGGAAATTTAGACACCTATTTATGTACTTCTGCAAATAAATTTAAGTTTATATGACAGCCCTATGAGCCGCCGCCATCAGCTGCCATTATTATTGTGAATGGCAAAATACATTTGCTTGCTGTTTTAAATTGCATATTAAAACAATAGTTCTGGGTAGAACTAGTTATACGAAAAAAAAAGGCGTACCTTAAGTCGGGCGCGGACGACTTTGGGACACCCTGTACCACTAGCTTGTAATAAAATCCAGTTCCTTCATAAAAAACCAAAAACAGAAGAATTTTTAAGCAAACATTTGTTTTTTGACCGATCGTTCATATGGGAGCTATATGATATAGTCAAACGATTTCGATTATTTCTGACACAGTACTTTAATACCTTAAAAAAGATCTGAATGCCATTTTTAGTTCAAATATCTTTACAAACAAACGAAACACAATGAATTTTGTATAAAAAATGTTTTTTTTGGACCGATTCTTTCTATAGGAGTTATATGATATAGTCAACCGATTTGGATTAAATTTAGTACAGTGTTTACGAACTATAAAAAACTCACGAATATTAAATTTGGTCCCAATATCTTAACAAACAATCGAAACACAACAAATTTTGTTAATAAATGGATTTTTTGGAAGATCGGCCCTATGGGAGCTATATATATTGTTCAAATTTGGCATATTGGTTAAGTGCTCTAACACATTTCCTAACGCCAAATCTAGTTACGATATCTTTATTAAAAAACAAAATATACCGAATTTTGATTTAAAAAGTTATTTTAGCTTATCTGTCCTATGGGAGCTATATGATATAGTCAACCGATTTTGATGAAATTTTGGTACAGTAATTGGGAGCCATAAAAATGAATACCAATTTTGGTTACGATATCTTTATGAACAAACGAATAATCCATCTAAAACCTTTTTTTTTGTCGAGGTCGTCTCAAACATCCATATGGGAGCTATATAATTTAGCCCCGATATCAAAAAAATAAAATAAACTTGTCTCCTATGGAACAATATGGGATCTAATGTGAAAGTTTGGGTACTCTAGCTCTTACCATCTCTGAGATCTAGGCGTTCAAACGGACAGACGGACGGACAGACGGACATGGGTATATCGACTTCTCTATTCACCCTGAACATATTTTAGGTAACTTTCGGATGACTCCGACGACTGCTTCTATATCTTACATACATTTTCGGCTTGCACAAACTTAATATACCCTTTGCATCATACGGTACAGGGTATAAAAACTATATTTTCGATGTTCTCCAGGACTTCATCAACATAATTCCACCGTGCTTGGGGCTTTTTAAAAAGAACGTATATTTGAAAAAATATTTAGCATTTTAGTACAGTACATAAAAATAGATTTTGATCAGGAAAAAATTGCATGCTGGAATTTCTTTTGCTTTTTTGTATTAAGGACCATCCGAAAAGTCTAAAACCAAAATGACGACCATTTTCCCCCGTAGGGTTTTCCTTTATTTTGGCATATGCTTGAACCCATTTATCTCAAATTCAATAAGTTGTACATCAAAATTTCTAAGGCAAAAAAAAAAATCTTTTCAAAGTTGAATTCGAAATTTTATTTGTATTGGATGATATGCCCAGAAGTTCGTATTTTAGGCAGTAGAGGTCGCCAAAGTTACTTAAACTCAGTTTTTTCTATTTTTAGCCAACTCCTTGCTCTTTTTTGTTTTTGGTGTGTATTAAAAAATTGTGGATCTCAAAAAATATATAAAAGTGTATTTTGAATCATGTGATTATCTCTAGTAGTGTTGCGTCGTTCATGAACGAACGAACAAAAAATAACTATTCATTTAAAGGAACGAACTGAATAAGTTCTATAACTTCGTTCGATTTTAGTCACTTGTTCTTTGTTCGTTCTTATACAGTTGTTTGTTCTTATATTATTATTTTAATAATTTTTCTTATTATTTTAATAATTTGTGTATCACTAGGGGGCTTTGCCTCCTGCTCGCTTCGCTCACCAACCCCAAACTCTCCATTGCCGCAATTTGGGCCCCCCAAATGAAATTAAATTCGGCTCCATTGAAAAAATAATATTTTATTCTCTTTTGTATACAATTTTTTTTCGCTAAATTCCTTACTTTATAAAAACATGAGCAAAAAAATCATGAGAAACAAATATCTTCCGCTATACACACAACAACTTTAAAAAAGATGAGAAAAAATTTTTTTTATATAATAGAGGGATCATTTTCTTTAGCCTTATACATGAAGATTGGCTCTATCAATTTAGTATAAAGCGCATTCAATGAATGGAAATATTTTTTTAAATCCTACTTACTGATACGTATATCTGTTATAAACTTAAAAATTCAAAGGCATTCTCTAAAAAAATTGAAATAAAGCAAAAAAAAAAGAATAACAATCGATAATTACTTTTTATTATTACTTTTAATTCGAATCGTTTTTACAAAGAGAACTTTGGGTGTAGGACACATTCTTTGACCAGGAGTAAGATTTTTAATATTTTGATCCGTCTACATAAGGACCCATTCAGTAAGCATTCTCTGGACTATTTAGCCAACAACAACCTGTTGCTGTATGGAATCTAAAAACTTAAAATTGTATTTACTAAGTCGCAGTGTTCTAAAGCGTCAAAAAGTATTTAAGCATACATACGGAAACATAGCAATCTTTGTAATCTGTCATATTGGCATTTAATTATACAATAACAACTGAGAAAGCACGAAATAGTATAATTTGTATTAAAACTTCCTAATTTGTAAATAAAGTAATTTTTCAAAAATATAATTGAGCGCATCAAACGATAGACACAAAATGCCGCCTATTCGACGCAGCGAGCGTATCCGCCGAATGCAGGAGAGAAATTCTGTAGTACCAGAAGCTGTTTCTTCCGAAGAAGAAGCAATAGCAATGCAGGAGAGAGATTCCGTAGTACAAGAAACTGTAGACTCTTTCGTTGAACGCGCCAATATAAATTCTGCAGTTCCAGTAGCAGCTCTCAGTCGCAGTCAACGTCTTCGCCGAATAATAAACGAACTTTTCGAAACAGCAAACTCTTCTGAACGTGGTAATATTAGTAGAGAAACTTTGGCTGCAGCCGCTGTGGCTATTCCGGCAGTCATTCCACAAGCAGCTAGCGTTTCCACGACCATACCTATTGGCCGTACTACGACTACGCCGCTTTCAGAAAATCGTTCTCGCGCTGCATTCAGAAGGCTTCAAGCCGAGTTGCTCCAAATTAGACGTACACCGTTGGTTGGTTGTTCTCTTGAGCCCGATGACAACATGTTCTGCTGGAAAGGCTCAATTATTGGACCACCCGATACGCCATATGCAGATGGCGTTTTTCGCTTGCATCTGTACTTCACAACAGAATATCCTTTTAGTCCACCCTCAGTAATATTCGATACACGTATTTATCATTGTAATATATACCGAGATGGATCTGTGTGCTTAAACATATTGGACGATATGTGGACACCGACTGTTACCATGTCGAGTATATTGATAGCTCTGCAAGTGCTATTAGCAAATCCAAATCCAGATGACCCATTGGATCCCAGTGTGGCTAGGGAGTACAAGAATGATCGGGCTAAGCATGATGCAGAGGCACGTAGGTGGACGCTTGAATATGCAAAGCCATAGACATGAGCTATTCCGTACACTCATTAAATAATTTTGTATATTCCTAAACGAAGTCGATGTTGGGTTGTTGTACATATCAAGACACTAAACAGAAACCAAGAATTTTAGCGAACCAAGAAAAATTAACACAAATAAATGTTGACGATGAGCACGTGGACGACAAAAAAAATTCTGTATAAAACCAAAATATTAAAAATAAATGTTGACGACGAGCACAAGGCAAAAAAAATTTTGTATATAAATAGCTTTTTTTTTAGGAACTAAGCCTACCAAAAACTAAAATATTAAAAATTAATGTTGACGACGAGCACGTCAAGGCAAAACAAATTTTGTATATAATAAATAGCTCATTTTTTCCACTGCCATTGTTAGACCCATACTCATGTATGGAGTCTCGATCTGGTGGCCTACCTTAAATAAGGGGACTAACCTTAAAAAGTTAAGTAAGGTAACACTTTGACAATTAAATTACATGCAGAACAACTAAACGAATAGATCGAATTTGTTCACTGAAAAAAAAAGAACGAATGAACTTGTTCAGTGAACTGAATTAGATTTACTCAACTCTAATCTCTAGTAGTTCCCAAGTTAGAACGCTTTAAAGTCTTCACCTCGTCGCCTGGACATGCAAGTGGGTGAGAGAGGAGACGAAATGATTATTTTTAAATATATTTACAGAAAGACGAAGAACTGTTTTCCTCTAAATTCGATGATTTTTCAATTTTTTTTTAATCTAATAATTCTAATCTAATAATTAAATATATTTTTATTGTTTTGACACGTTTTTGTAAAAAGTTTTTAGTATACTGACAATAAACACAAGGATCCTATGATGCGAAAGAAGATTTTCGCAACTACAGCTTTCTAATATATATCAGGTGCCACAGAAAACCAATTCGATTCAATTTCGATGCAATTGCAATTCTTGGTGCCACAGACATGGCTAACAACGGTTTCAAAACCGCTCATAGTCATGTATGTGGCACCAAGAATTGGAATTGTATCGAAATTGAAATCGAATTGGTTTTCTGTGGCACCCCTGTATATATATTATTTCCTATATCTCCTATTAGACCATGGTGCGTCTTCAATTGACGTCTTCAAACGAACTCGATTTTGGGCTATATTTCTTAGTTCGTTCCAGCTTAACCCCAGAGATGTCATTTCAGCTTCAGTGGATCTCCTCCAGGTGGTACGTGGTCTTCCAACTCTGCGCTCTGCTTGCTAAAAGGAATTCCAGCGCTTGCTTTGCGAGGCGTGTGGCCGATCCACTTTCACTTTCTTCTAATTTCGGTCGAAATATCGATTTGACTTGATTTGCAGAGCAACTCCTCGTTTGAGATGGTGCATAAAATATGGGTTCGGCACTCGAAGTGTAACCAAATTCAGACCGCTCGCGCAGCTGACGCACGGGCATCAGCTGTCTGTAAGTTAGCTAAATGACAGTTTAGAGTAATGTTTACAAGCGCACGAAAGCATTTTGCCGTGAGTAAACGCGAAAAAAAAAATCAGTAATGGATTTCAAACGTAATAGTGTAGTTGCATTATATTTAGCTGGAAAATCACAACCAGCGATTGTTCGTGAGCTCGAACACCTTAAAGTAAATAAAGTTTTCGTTTATCGCACTCATAACTCGTTACAATGATACTGGTAGCATCGCAAAACGTCATGGAGGTGGTCATCAAAAGACTGCAACGTCACGTGAGATGGTTCAAAAAGTGAAGAAGCGACTTGAGCGAAATCCCTGACGAAGTGCCAATCAAATGGCGAAAGAACTGAAAATATCTGACCGTAGCATCCGTCGCATACTGAAAAATGATCTCAAGGTCAAGCCTATACAAGATCCAAAAGGCACATGATCTCACACCGAAGCAGCAACAAGTCAGACTTGAGAGAGCGAAGGAGTTGCTTCGCTTGACCGAAAGCGGTCAATTGCCGAACATTGTGTTTTCTGACGAGAAAATTTTTACAATTGAGCAATTCGTAAACTCTCAAAAACGATAGGGTTTACTTGAGGGACCGTTCATACGAGAATTTGAGTCATCGATTGGCCACCAGAGGCAGCACCCGCCACAGATAATGGTTTGGGCCGCTGTAACCGCAGATGGGCGCTCTCCAATCGTTTTCATCGAGCCTGGCGTCAAGGGCGCAATATTATCGGGAAAGTATTCTGGAGGTTGCTTTGAAGCCGTGGGCAGACAAACATTTCGGTGGCAGACCATGGACGTTTCAACAGGACTCGGCACCGTCTCACAAAGCTCGAGTGAACCAAGAATGGCTGAAAAACAACGTTCCGAACTTCATAACGTCCACACAATGGCTCTCGAATTCACCAGACGCGAATCCGATGGATTATTCTCTTTGGGCCATTTTGGAGAGCAAGGTCCGAACTAAAAGATACAACAGTCTCGAGGCGCTGAAAAAAGCCATTGTCCACGAGTGGGCCAAAATACCTGCAAGTCACATTCGGGCAGCTTGCGATTCATTTTTGGACCGTCTCAAGGCCATAGTGAAGGAAAAGGTGGCCATATTGAGCGAAAGTAAATTGTTTCTAAATTTCGTAATATTTTTACACATTTTGTACCTTGAATTGAGTAAAGGTAATTTTCCAAAATGAATTTATGGCCTTTTTAATTGGCTACACTTCGAGTGCTGGACCCTATAATATAGTCTACGGATTTTAATAAAATTTGGTGTAATGCTTAAGGACTAAAAATGTGCCAAATTAATTTACAAAATCTTCACAAACAAACAAAACACAACAAATTTTGTTCAAAAATAGATTTTTTGGAAGATTGGCCCTATGGGAGCTATATAATATAGTCAACCTATTTTGTTCAAATTTGGTATAATGCTTGAGTATTCTATTCTATTAAATAAAGCGAATTTTGTATAAAAAAAGTTATTTTTATATGATATAGTCAACCGATTTTGATCAAATTAAGTTCAGTACGTGGCAACTATAAAAGACTTTCGAATGCCAAATTTGGCTACTATATCTTTTTAAACAGTCAAATTATTCATCTAAAACTTTTATTTTTGTTCGAGTTCGGCTGAATCACCCCACCTTGCCAGCTTATTTAAATTATGGCATAATATTATAAATTGTTAACTTTAATTTGACATCAAAATAAGCGATTTATTTGTGTAATAAAAATGTCCCAAACTCAATTTAACAATTATATGAATATGAATTACAACAGTTGGTATATTTATTTATGGAAATATCAGCAGATATCTATCTGCGAAAATTGAATTTTATGTAAGTATTTTTTTTTATTAAAATTCGTTTTATTTATTTTTAAGTTAACATTTTTAAATCATCTATAAAGAATGTTTGTAACCGAAGGTAGAAAATCAGTTGAAATCTAAACTAACTACAAAATTTACTCATCGTAAAACGTTTAAGTTTGATATTTCGAAATTTTTTATAAAACTTTTTATGGTAAAGTTTTCGAGAAATAGTCTTAAATAATGCAAGACCACAAATTTTACTTCAAATAATATTTATGCGGCTTGGAGCATCTAACCTACTGCATTTTTTTTGTAATTTTATACCTTATTTAAAAAAATTCCATAATATTTTAATTATAATTTCTCTACTTTAATATGACACCAAATTGAGCGATTAATTTGTTAAAACAAATTCCGAAACTCAATTTAAATTTCATAACTCTGAGTTACAACATTCCGTATATTTACTTATAGAGATACAGGTATCTCACAAATGAACATTTTTTTTAATAAACTAACGTTTTGTTTTTATTATAATAAAATGCATTTTATTTATTTTTAACTAATGACTTTTAAGCCGTCCGAAAGGAATGTCTGCGACCGAAGAATGAAAGATATTTATAATGCAATTTTATTCAAAGAGTCTAAGTAGAGAATTTACTAATAAGAATTGGGAATGACTTAAGCCTCACCAAGAAAGAAGCTGCTCATCCAGCAAAGGATATGCCTATGCTTCTGCAGCCAAGGTATGAAATGCTAGATGAGTACGGGTTCATTGCTTGGACCCTTGGACCTCTCTTGCTTTAGTTCACCCTATGGAACCACATACAATAAAGTCGCACTCAGACGGATCACTCACTGATCAAGGAAGTGGCCTGGAGCAAATATTACGAATCACTAGGCAGATACACCAGCATTTCCCAAGCTGAAGTCTGGAAGATAAGAAGATGTGCAGAGCTCAATCTGCAAAACAACTACCATGACAAGGAGATTTCCATACTGTCTGATAGCCAAGGTATAGGATAAAGGCATTAAGCAAAGCCAATATCACATTAAGGCTGGCAAAGAAGTGAGAACGTCACTGGATCCAAGAACAAGCTCACGATTAGATGGGCTCCAGGACACAACAATATTCCTGGAAATGAGATGGCAGATAAACTTGCAAGGACCGCTGCGGCAACACCGCTAATCGGTGCTGAACCACACTGTGAGATTGGTAACCATGTGGTATGAGACCTACTGAGAATAGAGGAGAATAACAAACGACTGCTTCACAGGGCTTAAACAGTCAAAAATCCTCCTCTCCACCTACAACCGTAAGAAGTTCAAAGTCATGGTAACTTATGGAAAGAATACCTCTGAAGAGAACAAAATTTGCATAGTGGATAGTGGACTATGTCGCTTCTGTAGCATAAAGGAAGAAACTTCTTCGCATATATTATGTGAATGTATGGTACCCACCGATAAAAGAAACCAGCTCCTGGACATGTACGTTCTTCCACCGGAGATCGTTGTTACGATAAGTCCAAACAAAATACTGGAATACATACAGGCCTTAGGACTTTTGGGAGAGCTTTGAGTCATGAAGGGGGTACAATATATCCACTTGGGTCGCAGTACACTTTTACACCCAATAATAATAATAAGAATTTATTCAGTGAGAATTGATAAAGTTTGATATTTTGACATTTTCAATAAAACGATATTTTTTTAATATTTGAGAAATAGTCACAAATGATGCAAATTTACTTAAACTACAATTTATTTGGTACTACTATACAAATTTTGTGTCATTAAAACTGAATCTAAGATCCGAAAACCGCCAGCCCGTCAGATTCTGACCTTCCCCATACATTATTTTCGTTTTATCGCCTTCAAGTATTGTTTTTGTGGGGTCGGTGAATTTCAATCTAAAAAAATCTTAGCTCATCTGGGCTTTTTCCAAATTGTTCGCTTAATTATAAGGTTATGTCCGAACTCTTTAATGCTGTGGTTGATTGGAGCTTAGATTTGGGATGTTTCAGAGGAACCCGAAGATAAACAAAAATGGTAAATTTTTCCTTTGTATCGTAACCCAATTTTGGCACTCGTTTGCTAAGAAGTACTTTTATGAAAATCGGTTGACTTCATAGTATATTCCGTATAGGACTGATCTGTTGTCTTTAGTGTGTTTTTAAGATATTGTAACTAAATTTGGTGCTTGGTAGTTTTTTTCAGTTCCCAAGCAGTGTACCGATTGGTTACAAAATTGTTTTGCTACCTAGTTCGAATGTTTTTTGTTTGTTTATAAAAATATCGTAACCGAATCTGGAAAAAAATATCTTTTGAAGTTGTTTGGCAATTTACAGGATTTATATATATATAAGTTCCTGTAACTCCGGGTGGAGCGTAGGGCCAAAACAAAAGAATTGATGGCCGACCGATTTTTTGCAAGTTGTTTGTGGCTATTCCAGTCTGTATGGGAGTCCCGAAGGTCAGCATCAACCATGCGACGCCAAGAGGTTGTTGGTCTTCCATGGCTTCTTGCGCCTTGCGGGTTCCATGAAAGCGCAGCTCTACAGATTTCGCAGGTGTTTTTGCGAAGGGTATGCCCAATCCACCCGAAACGGCGGCGTTTGATTATTAGTTCAATCGGAAGTTCATTAGTGGCTTTCAATAATTCCGCGTTAGAAATGGTGCGTGGCCACCAAATCCATAAGATTTTACGTAAGCATGAGTTGACAAAGGTTTGCAGTTTCCGGATCAGAACCGATGTAAGCGACTAGGACTCGCAAGCATATAACAGGACGGATTTTACGTTGGAGTTAAAAATCCGAAGTTTCGTCTTGACCGATATCGCGTTAGATAACCAGATGTTGTTTAGTAGTGTGAAGGCACCGCGGGCTTTGTTTATACGGTTGGCGATGTCATCGGATGAACCGCCTGCTGCAGTTATTTTGCTGCCAAGGTAGCAAAAATCCTGTTTGAGATTGAGTCCTTTCCCATGCACTGTGAAACTTGGGACGTTATTATCGTCGCAGTTCGAGATAAATTCGGTCTTGTTAACGTTTATTTTCAAGCCGACCTCGCCAGCGCGTGCGCTGAGCTGATCCAGGTTCAACTGCAGGTCCGACCTTTTGACGGCAAGGAGGGCGATGTCGTCGGCGTATCCTAATTCTTCAAGATGTTCGTTAAAACTTCAGGGTACACCATGTTTTCCTATTAACGCTTTGTTCAACACGTCGTCGAGAACAATAAGGAACAATAGCGGAGACATGAGGCAGCCCTGCTTTACGCCGGTTTTGGAGCAAATCGGGTCGGATAGTTGTTTGTTGTGTAGAACTCTGCATTCAAACCCATCATAGTGAGCTTTGATGATGTTAACAACTTTACTCGGGAAACCTCTGGCGTAGAGCGAGTTCCAGATACAAACTCTGCTTATGCTGTCAAACGCGGTGCTGAAATCAACAAAGCAGGCATGAGCATTGGACTGCCATTTATTTAGTTGCTCCATGATGAGACGGAGGGAGACAATATGGTCAACACAAGATCTATTTGATCGGAAACCTGCTTGTTGTTTACGTAAAGATCGTTCTAGATGTGCTTGTATCCTATTTAGTAGCAGTCTGGACAAAATTTGCGATGGGATGCTGATGAGAGTAATGCCTCTGTAATTTTTGCATAACGAGAGGTCTCCTTTCTTTGGAACTTTGACCAGGATACCCATCCATTCATCTGGTAGTTTCTCGTCACGCCAAATCGCCTTAAAGAGAGGGTCCAGATGACGAGCCGTTATTAATTAATTTACAGGATTTGATTGGTACAAATTTTTTATTTTTTTCCAATCATCGATATTTTTATTTCGATTATCGAAAAATACTATGACAAAAGAACCCCTTATGAACTTTGGGCAGCTGAAATCGAATGAACTTCGATATATCGAAACATCGATGTTTTTCCAGCACTACAGGGTATCTCAAAGAAGTTCGTGGCCGATTTAAGTGCAAGAACAGAATAAGGTGTATATACTTTAGAAAAACAGATATAGTTAATGACGTTTCGTTCTCTTCAGCTAAGCTGCCCCCAAAAAAATGTTGTTACAAAAATATTAATTTGCATTTTTTGATTTTTAATTAATTGTTTCCTAAAAAAATGAATTATTTTTTTGTGATTTTCATGAATAACTCGAATACTTTATAATTCTAAAAAACGATTATTTTTAAGCTAACAAAAAACATATTTGCATAAAATATAATAATTTTTATTGCCATTACAGGTTAGCAGATTTAACCAAAGCTGGCTGGATTTGTGAGTAGCAAAAACTAATTCGTTGGATGCATTTGATTATGAATGGCAACCAGGGGCGTAGCTCAAGACCTACCCTGGGGGTAGAAATGCTCCCAAAAATCTCAGCATTATAATTATTTTAAAACACTTTAGCGACCAATTGTGTATAATATAATTTTAAATGGGGTTCCTCCCTGAAAATTAATTTTTTATTGTTATGCACCCCTGATGACAACCAATTGACGCATCAACAACTTGTTAACATACACATACAAACACGATTGACGACAGCATAAGCAAATACATGGATAATATATACATATGGAGTATGTATATGGTGTATATTATTTATGTACATAATATAGTCGACTGATTTAAATTTTTTTTTTTTTTTTTTTTTTTCATTGTTGTTTCTACAAACGCTATGAGCTGTAATTTTCTATTATAATATCTATTTTAATTTAAAATACGTATAAACGATTTTTTTTTATTTTTGATTACAAACTGAATGGATGTGTGTGTGAGTGTGTGTGTGTGTGAGTCAGGCAAATGTATCTGTGCATGTAGTACAAAAATTATTTTAATTTTCAATAAAAATGCAAATATTTTATTTATAATTTCCTCCATTTTTTATACTCTGTACACATAGGGTCAAAGGTAGTGTAGATTTATGTAATGTTTATAGACGCTAGAAGTAGGCATGGCCATAAGTTTTTTATGCCGAAATAAATCCGAACATTTTTTGCGTATTCGCTTTGAAATCGTATGTTTGTTAGTCCAAGTTTCAACAAAAAGATTTTTTTGAGTGATTTGAAATCGAATGTTTTTTTGCAAGCGGAGTTGAAATGAATTGGCAAATTTGGTTACAAAATTGAACTCATTATAAAACGAAATATTTTTTTCAAAATTCTTTGATATTTTAGTTTATTTTTATATATATTTTATTTATCTTTATCTTATCTTATCTTTATCTTATCTTATCTTTTTATCTATTCTTTCTGTAAATATTTTTATTTATTTTATTTTCTAAATCAACTCAAAAATTACCATGCTTAAACTTAAACGGAATTTTTAATTAGTCCATGTCTTGCATAAAAAAATGTTCATAATTTGCTAAAATATTTCATGTCTTCTTAAAAAAAAAATTCCCTTTTATGTTAAAAGGTTATAGCATAGCCTCAGAAAATTTCCCTCGAACTGTGTAAAGCTCTGTTAACAATGAGTAGGGGAAATATAACTTGGAAGCATGCGAAAAAATTGTTCGTTTTACTTTTTTCGTTTTCCGCAGAATGGTCGAATATTTTATTTTTTTAGGTAAAAATATTTGTTGCGAAAATGGATTTTTAAGTTTTTTAAATTAAAAATAAAAATTTCACAATTTTTTTGGTAGTAGTTTTTGTTTGCTTTAATTTTTATAAATTCCATAACCCTTATTTGAGATCCCTGATATAATCTAAAGGCTCATGTGAGCTTAATAAACAACGAAACGTTGACTTGTTCTAAAAATAGTCCCCGAAACTTCCTTAGGCCAGTTAACGCTTTCTCATAAGGACCCTACAATCCAAAAAATAATATCAAAAATCAAAAATACAAAAAAAAATCAAATATATCGAAAGTATTAAATACTATCAATATCTAGGGCAAGGCATCTTAAATATTTAAAGTGTATAGTATAAAGAATCTATAGTATTTAAAGTATCTAAAATATCTAAGGTATCGTATAAAAAGTATCTGAAGTATCTAAAAAAACTAAAGTATTTAAAGTTATCTAAAAGCATCTAATAGTATCTAAAATATCTAAAAGCATCCACAAGCATCTGAAAGTAACTATAAAGTATCTAAGGTATCTAAAGTATCTAAAGTATCTAAAGTATCTAAAGTATCTAAAGTATCTAAAGTATCTAAAGTATCTAAAGTATCTAAAGTATCTAAAGTATCTAAAGTATCTAAAGTATCTAAAGTATCTAAAGTATCTAAAGTATCTAAAGTATCTAAAGTATCTAAAGTATCTAAAGTATCTAAAGTATCTAAAGTATCTAAAGTATCTAAAGTATCTAAAGTATCTAAAGTATCTAAAGTATCTAAAGTATCTAAAGTATCTAAAGCATCTAAAGTATCTAAAGTATCTAAAGTATCTAAAGTATCTAAAGTATCTAAAGCATCTAAAGTATCTAAAGTGTCTAAAGTATCTAAAGTATCTAAAGTATCTAAAGTATCTAAAGTATCTAAAGTATCTAAAGTATCTAAAGTATCTAAAGTATCTAAAGTATCTAAAGTATCTAAAGTATCTAAAGTATCTAAAGTATCTAAAGTATCTAAAGTATCTAAAGTATCTAAAGTATCTAAAGTATCTAAAGTATCTAAAGTATCTAAAGTATCTAGAGTATCTAAAGTATCTAAAGTATCTAAAGTATCTAAAGTATCTAAAGTATCTAAAGTATCTAAAGTATCTAAAGTATCTAAAGTATCTAAAGTATCTAGAGTATCTAAAGTATCTAAAGTATCTAAAGTATCTAAAGTATCTAAAGTATCTAAAGTATCTAAAGTATCTAAAGTATCTAAAGTATCTAAAGTATCTAAAGTATCTAAAGTATCTAAAGTATCTAAAGTATCTAAAGTATCTAAAGTATCTAAAGTATCTAAAGTATCTAAAGTATCTAAAGTATCTAAAGTATCTAAAGTATCTAAAGTATCTAAAGTATCTAAAGTATCTAAAGTATCTAAAGTATATAAAGTATCTAAAGTAAACCATTTAATTTTTATTGTATTAAAAAAATCGTCTTTAAACATATTCCGCCATACGATCAAATCGTACGAAAGCATCGATAAGTAAAGGACTTCGCATTAAAGGACCCAAAAATTTTGAGTAAGAAGAATGTAAAATCATTCCCCATACAAACAGTCGCTTTTTTTGTCACATATCCTGATATGGCAACTTTAAAATATAAAGTCAACAAAACAATTCAAAATTGCTATATCTTTCACAAAAACTGCTTTAAATAGATTTAAAAATAAGGATTCAAAGACGCAAATAAATTACCAGGTGTTATAGGTTATAGCTTCTGTTAAATATCTGGCAACTCTGGCGCTGTTTAGTGGTTGTAGTACTGATAACTTCTCCAGAATTATATTATATGAAGGGTATTCGATAGTCGCATACTGTCCTAATTGTTTCGCATCATTTTTTGTTTGCTATGTCGCATTCAATATGTGTGCACACGGCATATTTTGCATTTTGAAAAGCAACAAAAAAATAGATAAAAAAAACAACAATAAAAACTTTGATAATAGAGATGCACAAAATGGCTACCAAGACAACATTTTGACATCGCGGTTGATAAAGGTTTTGATTTATGTCAGAGCATATGGATAATTCTTTTTTTTCATCGGGCATCAACTTTTGGTATCAGAATTTAGATTTGAATAAAATTATTTATTTTTTTTTAATGTAATTTAAAAATTAGTTTAAACTTATGTTGGTGCTTTGTATAAATTTGTTAAAGACAGTTAATGATTTATAGTGTACAAAAAATACTAACTACAAATAAATTAGTTCGGTTTAAATTAACATATTTGGTATTTATTTATAAATTAATTATGTATAACATAAAAAAATATAGTTTTTCTTAAAAATAAACACATAATAATAATAAATAATTGTATATGAAACTTAAATGATTTATAAATTACAAAAAAGAATACTTTCAAATAGTATGCATAATAATTGTTAAAAATAGGTTTTCAATTATTTAAATTAAAATAATGTAAATAATTTTGTATATGTTACATACAAATAAATATTCATTAAAAATTGAACATAAAATTCACAATAAAAAAAATACTATATGTGTAAAAAAAAGAAAGTTTTACTTAATATCTTTTGGAAAGTATTTATTTATTTAAGTTTATAAGCACACAATTTTTTAGAAATATACAATAACTATACACAATTAAAAAAAATATTCAATAAAAATAAATAAGATAAGTTATAACAAATACCTTTCGGAAAATTCTTATTTATATACATTTATATGAAAACTATATTTTTTAAGATATATAAACAAAATAGTTAACTTTATATTACATGAAACTAAATATTTATTCTTTTAAAATTAACATAAAATAATAATAAAAAATTGTTTATAAATATAAAATGATTCATAAATTACAAAAAAGTATATGGACTTAATTAAAAACTAGTTTTAAATTAAAATTAAAATAGTGAAAAATATTTTTAAATATTACATAAAAATAAATATTCATTAAAAATTAAACATAAAATAGTAATTAAAATTTGTATATGTGTAGACAGCTAATCATTTACAATGAACAAAAAATACTAAATATAAATAAATTAGGTAAGTTTCAATAAATAGCTCTTGGAAAATATTTATTTATATACAATATGAAAAATATTTAAAAAAAAAAAAAACACAAAACTTTATATTACTAAATATTTATTTTTTTAAATAAACACAAAATAATAATCTAAAGTTGTATATAAATATTAAATGAGTTATAACTAACATAAAAAAATACCAACTTAAAAAAAAATAATGTGAGCTTCACATATCGAATATATTTATTTAAAAAAATTGTATGAAAAATGTTATTTAAACATTCGTTTTTACATGCTAAATAAAAAAAAATAAATAATATGATAGTGCTCAGTATATTAGTATTAAATTTAGTATTAAATACTATATTTAATTTTGTTAAAATAAAAAAATAAATAAAAATAAATACATAAATTTATTAATAAAACAAAATAAATAAAAAAATTATACAAAACGAAATTAACAATAAAAGTTAATATAAGTTAAACTTAAAAACAATAAATATTTATTTATTATATCCAAATACACAAAAAAACTTATTAAATGACACAAAATTGTTAATTATATGCACTTTGCAATCATACTTAATACTAAATAATGTACATTTAATTTATACATAATAAATAAATATTTATTATTTAATCAAAATACATAACAAATACGTGCTATAATATATAAAAACATATCTACAAACAAGTAGTTAAAAAAAAATTATATGCAAAGTAGCAAATCAAAATTATCTGCAAAATATTAATTATACTTTGCAATCTTAATACTTAATAAAAATATATGAAAAAATGGCGGACGTAAAGTCGGGCGCGGACGACTTTAGGATACCCTGTACCACTAGCTTGTAATAAAGTCCGATTTCTTCACAAAAAACAAAAAACAGAAGAATTTTTAAGCAAAAATTTTTTTTGACCGATCGTTCCTATGGGAGCTATATGATATAGTCAACCGATTTCAATAAAATTTGACACGGTGCTTAAATACCTTAAAAAAGATATGAATGCCAAAGTTATTTCAAATATCTTTACAAACAAACAAAACACATCGAATTTTGTATAAAAAACGTGTTTTTGGACCGATTTGTCCTATGGGAGCTATATGATCTAGTCAAACGATTTGGATTAAATTTGGTACAGTGCTTAGGAACTATAAAATACTCACGAATGTCAAATTTGGTCCCAATATCTTAACAAACAAACGAAACACAACAAATTTTGTTAAAAAATCGATGTTTTTGGAAGATCGGACCTATGGGAGCTATATGATATAGTCCACCGATTTTGTTCAAATTTGGCACATTGCTTAAGTGGTCTATAAAATTTCCAAACGCCAAATCTGGTTAGGATATCTTTATTAAAAAACGAAATATAGCCAATTTTTTTAAAAAAGTTATTTTGGCCGATCGGTCCTATGGGAGCTATATGATATAGTCAACCGATTTCGATCAAATTTGGTACAGTGATTGGGAACTATAAAAACTTTCGTGCCAATTTCGTTACGATATCTTCATAAACAAACGAATTATTCATCTAAAACGCTTTTTTTTTTTCGAGGTCGTCTCAAACACCCCCATGGGAGCTATATAATTTATCCCCGATATCAAAAAAATAAAATAAACTAGCCTCCTATGGAATAATATGGGATCTAATGTGAAAGTTTGGTAACTCTAGCTCTTACCATCTCTGAGATCTAGGCGTTCACACGGACGGACGGACGGACGGACGGACAGACGGACGGACGGACAGACGGACAGACGGACATGGGTATATCGACTTCTCTATTCACCCTGATCATATTTTAGGTAACTTTGGGGTGTCTCCGACGTCTCATTCTATATGTTACATACATTTTCGGCTTGCACAAACTTAATATACCCTTGGACCATACGGTACAGGGTATAAAAATAAAGAAATTAAAAAAATTATCTAGAAAAAATTAAATTTTTTTTTATATAAAAAGTGTGAAGGCCAGTCTTGCTCTGGATATAAATCTTTTATAATATTTTTTTAATTTCTTTTTTATAAT
The DNA here is from genome assembly GCA_037043745.1 of Chymomyza amoena. Taxonomy (NCBI): domain Eukaryota; kingdom Metazoa; phylum Arthropoda; class Insecta; order Diptera; family Drosophilidae; genus Chymomyza; species Chymomyza amoena. Next base: position 16,935 of record JBAMAX010003652.1, on the reverse strand, counting down.
TATATAAAATAAATTTACACACAAAATGTCATTAAAAAAATTAGCAAAAGTAATCATGGACTTAAGACGGATTTGAGGCCTTAGCTACCCTTACATATATATATATATATTAACATATTATATCACAATATCTTCTTCTTATGTGGCCATAACAACCCGATTACCGGGTTACGGCCGCCTTAAAACATCTCCTCCAGGCGCCTCTGCATTGCGCGCGCCTTCTCCAGTTGGTCACACCGAGCGAAGACAGGGCCCCTTCCACTTGGTCTTTCCAACACAGACACGGTCGTCCTCTCCGCCGACGGCCGCTGACTACCGCATCGAACACACGTTTAGCTGAAGCATCTTCGTCCATCCTAACGACATGTCCGAGCCAGCGAAGCCGCTGGATGTTGATACGCTGAGCAACGTCCATGTTGTTGAAGAGCTCATACAGCTCCTGGTTGGTGCGGATGCGGTAGTCATCGCCAACTCGAATAGGACCAAAGATCTTGCGCAGTACTTTCCTCTCGAAAACTCCCAAGGCAGCTGCATCATTTAGCGACACGGTCCATGCTTCCGCGCCGTAAAGAAGCACTGGAAGGATGAGTGTCTTGTAGAGTGATAGTTTTGTCGCGCGAGAGAGGTCCTCTACTACTCAATTGCCTATTGAGACCGAAATAGCACCTGTTGGCAAGGGTTATTCTGCGCTTGATCTCCAGGCTGACATCGTTGTCGGTGGTAACGGCGGTGCCAAGGTAGATAAATTCCTTAACAACATCGAAAGTATAGATCTCGGCCGTAATCTGGGACCCAAGCCGCCGCACGTCCCTACTTGACGACAGCATATACTTCGTTTTGCCCTCATTTACCACCAGACCCATTTTCGCAGACTCCCGTTCGATAGCACTGAAGGCCGCGGTGACATCTCACTTGGTACGCCCAATGATGTCGATGTCGTCGGCGTACGCAAGGAGCTGGACACTCTTGTAGAAGATAGTGTCAGTGCGATGTACGCCGGCCTTCCGCAGAACACTCTCCATGACGAAGTTGAAGAGGTCGCATGATAATGATCACAATATCTACCCGATAGTTTATATATATACAAACATGGCATACCTCCTTTCGTTACGTGCCGATTTTTCTGCAATTTAATTCTAAATTTCATTAGAATACTTCGTTCTAAAAAAACCGAGAAAGATTTTATAATTTTATAGCTTGAAATTTTTCATACTATACTAAAATAAGTGTCATAAAAAGTCCTGCCTTAATTATCTTAATCAAAAGCTAATTTTTTTGTCACGTCACGCCAAACCTTTATTGTGACTATAGATTTTATATATTCGGTACGGCCGATTGTGCACATATTTTTAAATAAAGTGTTTTCTAAAGGCTTTATAAAATTATTTTTTATTTTGTTTTGCAAATGTAACGTCGCGCCAAAATAAAAATAAAATTTATAATTAAACATTTAAAAAATTTGCTAAAATTTATTAAGTCAGATTTTTTATCACGTTAACTTTTGCGTAATGCTTTTGTTACAATTTTTTCACAAAGTTTTAGTTTATTTATAAATATGAAAAAGTAGTTATTTATGTTTAAATACTTATTCAAGAAAAATTAAGAAATTAAATATATAGATAGCTACAAGTTTTTTTATATGAATAATTTATTTCTTATAATGTTTAAGCATGTACAATATTAAGTTATAAACAATTTTTGAATGAAATGCAGAATTTAATTAAAAATTTCAACTTTATATGTACATTTTTTTTTTTTTTAAATTGCATTTTGATAATTTCCGGTGCGTTTTATTTATATGTTAAAAAACACGCCCTACTGCAATTGACAATTTAGCAACAACTGCAGCAAGTTCTGCACAATTTGTGGATTAAGCCAAATCAAGCCATCAAACCAGTTTATATAATAAAAAAGACTTTATGGATTAAATTTCATAAAATATTTATGTGCAAATTCTGTTTAATAAAATATTTTAACGCTACAAAAAAATTATGTACAATTCAAGGTATAAAAAAAATGTTAGCTTCTGGAATGATGCCATATTTCTAACTAAATACATAAAAAATGTAATAAGTGCAATGAACTTTAGTTGGGAGGCTTGAATACACTGAATGAATTTTGAATACTCTTTCCTCTCAACAGGGTAAGAGAGGGATTCTAGCGGGTGCCAATATTTATTATATTTCATTATGACTTCATATTTATAAAAAAAAACATTATCCAATTTCTAACTATGGATTATCTTATCTTATTACAAAAACAAAGACAACAATAACATGTGTATACGTTACAAAATTAAAATTTATGAGGCTTAGACCTATCGATAGTCACCCTATTATCAGGCCTATGATCAGACCCATTGTTTTTTTTAGGAAGTCCTGGCGAGGGACTGCTCTCTGCGCCCTGCTTGAATGTGGCTTGTTACTCAAAACCAGTGATCCATGACCCATGGTGATGATCCATGGTTGGATTTCGACTCGCGACCGCCACAAAAGATGGAAAAATGGCTTAGCAGTCTCTTGCTCTTGATGCCGTTCTTTACATTGAAGCTATTAAAAAAAAGCGTTGTATCCGATAATAGCCCGCCGCTAATCCTTAGGCCTTGCTTAGTAGAATAAAAATAAACCATCATCAATCCTCAGACTGAGTGAGTCCAAATTGGGTTAAAGATGTAGCTTTGGAAAGTTTGTTCCCTCTAATACGGGATATTGAGTATCAATGGAGTACCCATAACCTGCCGTGGTGATGACGAAATTAAGTCAATTCTTTTCTATAAAGTCTTGGTGTGGTACTGCTCTCTGGTCCTCATTGCTTTCTGCGCGACTGCGGCTTCTTGCTTCAACCCAGTGGCGGATTCATAGGGGGGTTCGTCACTCCTGACCTCCATAAAAGTTGCAAAAATGTGTTGATAGGTTTTGCGAGCTAAGATATACATTAAAGTGAAATACCACCCAAAGAACAAATTCTGCATTCGACTCTGCTCCACACCAATCGATGCTCTTGATGCCATTCTTCAAATTGAAGCGTTGTATCAGATAATAGTCCGCGGCTAATCCTCAGCTCTATGCTGCACTTAGGAGAATACAAATGAATCATCATCCATCCAAGGGCTGAGAGAGTCCAACATTTGTTCCCTCTAATACGGGAGCACTCCACTACGGCCGTCTGACTCCATTTTGTTTTTATTGATTTATTGCTTGATGACTTTTGACAATTGGAATTTCTAAGCAACGCAATATATAAAAGACTTTTGAAAATGGGAGTCCTTGACAAGCATCATATGGATCGGCTAATTTGAATGAAAATATCTATCAAAGATCACCTTGTCGGGTCACCACGACATTGTTGTGAATAAACATGATTCTCCTCCTTTAAGAGAAACAGGTGTCTAGTACATTTGATCAGCAGGACAATGCAGGCAACTGGGAATAAGCGAGCTTGCCATTCAATATACCAAAACTCCTCTCTTTCAAAAGTGACAGTAATTTAGTATGCCTGAGGTTACCAGGACATTGCAGACAACTGAGAATTATCGAACTTTTCAGACAAAGTAACATGGCCATCTATGTAAGAGAGACGTTAATTTGGTGAACCAACGTCTGGTGCGGTTGTGGGATTTCGTCTTCGAGGGGAATCCTTTTTCAACTTTTGGGGAGTGTCCACAACCGAAAATCCCCCGTTGATTCGCCATTGCCTACGGCTATTTGTTAGATCTACATGGGGAAACATCCCATAGCTCTACTAACTAAGGTGAAAGAGATGTCTACCTAGTAGTATTCAGGCACACAAACTCTCAGCTCCCTTCAATGAGCTCCATTAGGTTGAGAAAGACATGTAACATTAGAGCAGTCCTCGGTTCAGGACCATCTCTATTCTGAAGTTGTCTAAGATGCCAAGGGTGTGACTTATGAGACATCCTCTCACAGCGAGCAGCTGCTGATCACAAATACAGGTTCGCACCAGCATACGTTTGGCTTACTCTTTGATAAGAAGCAGAGTAATGTATCATAGATCTCACTTCTTACAATATTTCAAATTTCCCATTTCCCAATCCAGCCTTACCTAATGAAAACCATATTTTACACTTATTTAATTACTTATGAAAGTGACCTTCACAATCGGTTACCGAATAGCAGTCGAGCTCAAGATTTTCCGCCAGGAGCCACTGCTTCTAGCGCATCTTCTCCAATTTGTTAGGGGCCTTTACATCCCTTTACCAAGTTACAACCGACCTCAAAAGCTCTTGTCAGGAGTCTCTGCTTCTAGAGCGTCCTCAACAATTTATTAAACTAACTGTACAGAGGTTCTCCCCCACATGTTCCGTCCATCGAAGTTACGTTCTCCCACTTCGTCGTCCGTCCTTAATTCTCGTTTCGAACATCTTTTTCGGTGGAGCTTCGTCCAAACTAAGGACTGTATTGTAACGCACGAGACAACATCGAAGTCGCTGTATTGACATATGTGATCCTTCGCTTAGTCTCCAGGCTGATATCATTGACCATAACTTATAACCATTTAGTTTGAGCTTTATGGCTTAGCCAAACTTAATGAAGGACTCAATATAAAGTATACGTTAAAGGTTTAGACTGCGCCTTTGTCAATGGGATCAGATTTAGGTGCTCACGCAGTGGAGAATGCTTGCGGAGGCGCCTTAAGGGAATCCCAAAGTCAGATCCTAACGTGACTACGTGTTACCCTCACCATTTAAGACGAAGTAAACAAACTAATCATTTTTTGTTTGTAAAATTCCAGCCGATATGCAGCTGAGATATGAGCTTAGTCCTTAGGCAAAACTAAATTCAAATTTTTCTTCAATTACAGTTTTGGTTAATTACTTTGCCATCTGCCGACAGCAATTTAAAAAAACCAAAATAAATTGTAATTTATACGTCACAGTGAAAAAGAAAAAAATTCCAAGTTGATTTTTTTTCAGTGACTTTTTGGTGATGAGTTTTTTGTTTTATTCCCATTTTTGTGCCATTTGCGACTCGTTTGACACAAATATGTTTATTTTTCTGATTTGTTCGGTCTTTTTATTTGTTTCTGTCGCTTAAAGTGTCACGTTAGTTTTTGGGGGCGCCAACGCCTTGTCACTCAAGTCGGCAAACAAACAACCTATAACCGACACTCCAACTATCCAACTATACAACTGTCTCCGGTCTCTTGTCTCTGGGTGTCTTTTATTTGGTTGGCTGTCTATCTTTTTGTCACGAGTGTCTGCCACGCCTCCTGCCAGCGCATTCAATGCCACAAAATTAGTTTGTTTGACGTGACAAAAAAAAAAAAAAGAAGAAAAATCAAATTAAACCAAACTAAGGAGTTTGGGGGTACTCAAGTGTGGGTTACTTTGCACTTACCTAATAAAAATAGCTGAAAAATTTGAGCGCTAAACTAAGACTCTAAACTGGAATAATATGTACACCTAATTTGGGAGCTCTTCATTCTTGGAGTCCTTCAAAGATTTGTTGTCTTCCTCAAAATAGACATTCGATGAACACATCGTTTGAAGAAAATCTATTTCCATCAAGCCGTTGCTTCCAGATGAGCATTCAAATTTGGAGAGAGTCTCGGGTGGGATACCAATTCGCTTTGCATTGAGACTTTGCATACAGAGTCCTCTTATTATTTTAGGTGAAACATGTTTAAGCAGAGTTCCAGGAAAAAGCTTCTACAGCATATATTGGAACCTATTTTAGAACTCGGTAGCTTTTTTAGAGTTATTAGATTTCTGTCTTTCACGAGGAACTAGGGAAGCAAACTTCTGCATTTATTCAGATAGCCAAGCAGCTATCAGGGCATTATCATCATGGAGCATCTTCTCCTGGATGGTTAAAGAATGCCATAACTACCTGCAACCCCTATCCTCCCGGAAAAGAGTCATGCTATGGTGGATACCTGAACACTCAGGAGTGAATGAAAACACGATCGCTGGCGACAGGGTGCCTCCACTCTGACTACATATCCTGCGTCTCTCTGTGGTATTGGTTGGTCCACAATTAAGACCATGATAAATAAATGGGCGAACATAGGATATACGGCGGACTTCAAAATCCTGAACACCATACAATAAGGTACCATCTACAGAAGATTGGCCCATCGGATTCTTCAGAGTGCAGACTCTGTCTCGAGGACAATGAAACCACCAGACATATTCTCTGTGACTACCCAGCGCTGGTGTGGGATAGAGGCTGTCACAAGGGAAAGGAACAGATTGAACATATTAGGTCGATATCAACGAAAGACCTTCTGCGATTATTGCTGAAAGCGGAAAGATTTTTAAAGTAATATATGGGTAAGGTACATAAGATCTTCTGGTCGCATGCCCCCCACCTCTTTTTGAAGAATACATGCGAGGGAAAAAAAAGAAGCTCTGTAAACAATTTAGTCAAAATAGGTTTTGAAGAGGAAGTATAAAGATTCAACCTTTAGAAATCCGTAGCATACTTCAGCGAACTTTGAGATCTTCGATGTCTCTCTCTACATTTAAAATATGTTTTGTACTTTGTATCTCTACATCGGATCGGGCTCAATAAAGTGACCAAGAGTTAAAGCAACTGGATTGAACTAGTTTTGAAGAAAATATGCTTTCTATACCAAAACGACTATTTATCAAAGAACTTCTCTTTAATAAACCTACAATTCTTAAAGTATTATTATTATTATTATCTAGATGCGTCTATCCCACCGCTTCCATCCTAACCCTAAAGTCTTTGCATTTCCCAACCAAACCTTTATTAAAACCCTTACCAACTTTAAACGTAAATAGCATATCCTTTTTACAAGGCTATCAAAATGGTTGGCTATTTATTAAAATCTTAAAGATGAAAAGGCGATAAAAAATTGTAGCAATGTGGCAAAAGTAATGAAGCAGCTCGGTCCTGTAAACAACTGCTCCGTGGAACAACAATTTACAGGCACGACAACAACAACAACAACTACAACGTCTGGCATTGGTCCTGGCAAGGCTAGCATTGATTGAGTACAACCAAGCTGGGTGTGAAGCTGGTGGTGAGAAATTCAAGGGACTGTAACGAAGTCGGTGTCGTTGTCGGTGCTTGGAGTTAACTTATCAGCGAAGACCATCTCAATGACTTACTTAATCACATAGAGAAAATCTGGTTACCGGATATCCGTGCACGGAGGCCAGCAACGTTGATGACAAGCAGGACCTTTGGCATACCAAACATTACACCCACACACACAAACATAGCCCTGCACACACACACACACACACACACACATCCATGCACACAGCTCATCTACTTAACGCGTGAGCTCGCGGGTTCAACCGTTACCCAATGTCATCGTCGTTGTCGACCTCGTGTTGCCATATCCTGCGGCATGATTGCCCTGTCGTGCCTTGCCATCTTACTACACTGTGCCTGACCCAACAACGCACAGTGGCACAAAGGCGTGTAACATAGCTCAAAGTAGGTATATGCATAGTAACGATCAAATTAGGGTTGTCAAATGGATTCTTGCTCTCCTTTTTCACAAAAGAGGTGAATTTATATTTAATATGATTATTTCTTTATTTTTGTATAGGGTTGTTGCACAGTTGGCGTTATTATAAGAAAAATTGAAATGAAATGTTGAAAAATAGAACGAGGAAAATAAGATAGATATGAATTAATCCACGTCATTAACCCGATGGGTAAACTTTTAAGCATATGCACAGACATACATCAAAAACTGGCCAGAGATTTGGATTTATAATAACAAAGTGGAAAAAAAAGATCAAATGAAAATTAAACCCCATAGGGGTTAACCGGTGTAACCTATTTTAGAAAAAAAGCCAAAAGAGCCGCAACGACCAAATAGTCGCCACATAATACAGGATTGGTCATGGATGCTTGAAGAGGGAATGACAAAGGATAGAAGATGTGATAAAAGGACAGAGACAGTTTAAAATAGAGGAAATTAAAAAGGTGTTTATAGTCAAACAATAAGGCACGGAGGGGATCATGCAGAGCAAAATTTAATTAAAAGAGTTGCAAGGCTAAGTGGCGAAAGGATATGACACCTAAATCTTTTACAGGGCCATTTTCGTATAAGCTATACATTCGGAATCAGATGTCCGAATAATGAACTCCCTTGAAGGTCAATGTGCCTTGGCGATTTATAGTCTAATCAAAGAGATTTCTGTGTCATCCTAAAAATAAGAACTCCCTTGTCGAAGCTAAGAAGATTTGTATTGAGTGTTCCAATTTTGTTAGACTGTTTCGTCGTAGTGGGTCCCATCAAGAGCTTCAACGATGCCATTTTTTACTTGATCGATTACACGAAAAATGAACCTTCGTAAAAAATTGATTTTTTTTGCTAATATCTCTTGAACCAATTTTCTATCATTATGAAAGATAATTAGATCAAAAGGTATTGATGTGCTTTTATGTACAGATTGAGTCAAAATTATTAAAGTTCCAAGCAACCAAAGTCTAAAAAAGTGTAATCTTCTAAACTTTTTCAAAATTACAAAATTACACGATTTCGGGCCTGTGTTCTTCAACATCTCAGTCCTAAATCCTAAGCATCTTGATCGATCCCATCCAACCATCTCAACATTGGTCGACCCCTTCTTCGGCTACCTACACACTGCCCAAGCATTATTCGTTTAGGAGGATAGCTATCGCTCGCTATAATTATGTGGCCAGCCCATCCGTAGTCGGTCTGTTTTGGTTATATAGTTGTCGTCATATTCCGTTTTATTGTATTCCTCCAAAGATTTTTCGCAAAATATTACGTTCGAATATTTGCAGTTATTGTCTATAGTTGAAACCGAAGTATTGAAAATTTTCGGCTACTTCGAAATTGTAAACACCCAAAGCTGATGTTCTGCCCGTAAATTTGTCTTATTGCTTTTGATGTTGTTGAAATTACAATTTTAGTTTTCTGTTCATTTGTTATAAGACACATTTTTTGGTCCCTTTTTCAAGATTTATGAAACTTTCTTTTAGATATGGTATCGATATGGTATCCGTAAACCCAAGAATTTGTACCGATTTTAAAAAATGGTTCCATTTGTATTAACTTTTGATTGCCTAATCACGTATTCCAGGGCTAGATTAAAGAGAAGACACGATAGCTTGTCTCCTTGACGTAGGCCTTTGTATCTTCATACGAGTATGAAGGCTTAAAACCCAGGGTGGGTCCTCCTGAAGGGGGTTAGGCGCTAGGACGACAGCATGGCACTGCAAAAAAAAGGAGTTCACGGAAGTTAAATGGTTGGAACTACTGAGCAGAGTAAACCAGTCGTGGGTTCGATTTCCGCTTAGGCCTGATAAAAACAGTCTGAAGGCCTATGCTGCTCTGGCTATTGTAAAACAAAATTAAAAATGAATTAAAAAAGTTTTTCTTAAAGATTTTCATTTTGGTTCAGTTATCATCAATCTACGACTTCATGTATCGTCTAGAAAAACCGTCCAATATCTCGTTTTCATGGACATTCCACAACGTTGACTTCCGAAAGGTTACATTTCTGGAATTTTAAAAGCTCCTCGTGAAATGTCATAATTTTACGCATGATTCCGTGCTAAAATTAATGTTTAAGATTAAGGGAATCGCTGCCCAAAACGCCTTTGGCTTAACTCATTTTCTTTAAAACTAAAATTTGTCGTATAAAATCGGTTTTTGCACCACTGTGCGCTGTTACGCAGCAACTTGTGTTGCGCACTTCATTTGTGTGTTGGTGTGTGTGTGTGAGTGTTTATGTGTACGTGTGCTTATGCGTGGGTCTTGGGATAATTTTTGGCATAATTATTACAATGTCACCATGTTTCGTCGTAGTCGTCAATGTCGACATGTCACCCTGTCCGCCATTTTGCTACTGGCCGTTGCCGTTTCTCATGCTTCTTATAGCTATTGTTGGCTCCCTTTACCGCAGTCCTTGTGCATTTTATTTTATACCCTGTACACCCGCAGGCACAAGGGGTATTAGAGATTTGTGCATGAAAAGTAATCAACAAAAAGAGGCGTGGCAGCCTATAAGTTATTTACATTAAAATGCTTGTCATTAGCTGGATAGCATGTGGGTTCCACCTAGTCCACCTAGACATTGGAAAAAATTTGGGCATTACATTTCAGCAAGAGCTCTGCAAAATCCCAAATCGTTTAAATTTAGAGAATTTGGAATTGCGTAATAAAAAACTGCTTGTGGAACTGCGTACAAGCAGTGCACACATAACATACATATGTGTAGAGTTGTTGTAATATATTTCTTTTGAAAATAAAGATTACAGTGTATCCCACTGTTGGTTACCTTCCCGACTTTTTCACAATTTTTACTTTGTTTCGCTGTCATCAACTTACTAGTTGTTGTTAGTTGTTGGTGTTGTTACCGCTGGCGTCGTTGTCGTCGTCCCCATCGTCATTTATTGCTTGCGGTGTTCGGCGCGTTCCCTTGTGGTTTACAGCGTGAAATAAGATTTTCCTACAACAACAGAGTGACAACAACAACCAGATAAAGACGCTAACTTTGAAGCATCAAAGTTTATATGCCCTTCTGCATAACAGATTGTAACTATGGCGGCTATAAAATGACAATCTAACATCTGAAGATTGCTTGGAAACGTATGTGGGAGCGGTGCTAGATGTCCGGAAATAGATACTCCAAAAAGAACACCAACCATACCGCAGCTTGCAATTTACTGAGCACTTCTATCGATATGCTACTAAGTCAGGTAGCTTGGCTAAGCTCTACGTTCCTTATTGTCGAATAGCCATCCATTGCCAACATCCATCCTTTGCCTAGTAACCAGAAGTATGAATAAAAGTGTTGCTGGATCACTATAGCATAAAAACTCGATTATAAGGAATTCTTTCGAGATCCTTGTCGAGAGGTTGAGTAGATAGAGAGCCACCTTTAAATGGTGAAAAATTTAAGCAAAAACTTGGATCTTGGAGGAGGTTCTTTCAAATTTGGCTTGCTGCAGGCGAAGTTTGGAAATTATTTGTAGCATGATATAAAGACATACAAACTTCCTGTTTTGATTGTTAAATGCGATTTTTATTGTACAATAATGCGACATTTTTATCTCGTCGAAATTCGAATTGGCGACTGTGTTCAGGGAAAAAACGCGTTTGAAGTTTTTGGAGAGTACCTCAGCGCGCGGGAAATAGGAGCATTGAAGACAGTTTATTACTATAAATATCGATCGCATCGAAAAATCCTTTCGTACGAATATTCAACGAATATCTAGCTTTAAATTTTTGTAAAAACAAAATCGATTTTCTCGATCAAATTTAAAACAACCTTCCCTTAATAAACATCTTAAAATAAATTCGTTGGCATCAGTTGCTAACTGAAGTCAAGTGGATGCACGGGTGTGGTTTTCGAGTACAAACCCCAAAAAGCTCAAAAAATGAGATAAAAGTCTTTTGCGAGCTTAGATGTACCTATTCGTGGAAGTGAAGAATCTGCCCCAAGAACAAATCCCAGATCCGCTCCTAGATCAAACAGCGGCTTCTACTTACTTTCGATGCTTCGATTCCGAGTCTATGTTATGAATGAAGATCTCGAAAAGGTTTAGCTGGTTGATGGAATCTCCATATCCATTTTTAAACATCTTTAAAATGAACTAAGCTAAGTTATCCAAGTTACCCATGGTCTTAGGTTTCAAAAATAATCTCAACCACTACGGACTATCTAGTCTATATGTGACTCCTCCCAAGGGTCAAGCGTTGAAACCTAAACCTACCCAAATTGGGGAGCACACTTTAACACTCCAAAAATAACTAAGATTGAGATGAAAACTATATTTAACGCCGTCTGAAAATATAGCTCCAGGGTGAAACCTAACCCTAACCAAATTGGTTGCTTCCCAAATTTAACCCTCCAAAAATAACTAAGAGTAAGATGAAAATTATATTTAACGACCGTCTGATAATATAGCTCTAAGCTCTTAGTTACAAATTGCTTGAAAAAATCCATAGATACCTTTGCTGAAACTTCCGAAGATGGCATTAGTTAATATCATCACATAGTCGTAATGTCCTTTAGTATGATTATTTACGTTCGTGTCGCGGTACCTTGTTGCCATAATCAAGCAACGAGTCATCGGGCCATCCTGGCATGAAAGCACCTTTTCACAAGTTAGTAGAAATCCAAATGCGCAGACTAAGGCTACAAATTTCCTGGGGGCATCAAATGGACGACAACATGGGCGTTAACCTGTGTGTCTGTGTATCTGTATAAGGTATTGCTATGACAGCTTCACGTAGCAGGTTCACATCTCTGCGTGGTTGACACTTGCGTCACTCTCGACACTTGACACACGATACCTCTGGCACACTCCTCCCGTATTATAGTGGTTGCATGCGCCGTCGCCTCGTTGGGATTGGGTTTGGGTGAGCTGTTGGCTGTTGGCCCAGCCACTTGCCATGACGCCCCATATTGCCAGGGCATACACTGTCCTTCTGTCCTGCTCATATATGCGTTGATGCGTGCTGGTATTTGTCTACATTCCCCAGTTTCCAGATGTGTTGTTATTGTTGTTGCCATGGCCCAGCTGCGTTGCGCTTGGCTGCTCACTTTGCGCAGATGACCAGGAGACGTTGAGTCGGGTTCTCGAGAGAAGCGCCTAACAGACGTATACGTATATATTATTATTATATTATATATAGCAAAAATCACTGAAAACTTGGCTAGAAGGCTGTCGAAAATTTAACACTCTTTACAAGATTAGACCGAGTTAAGCGGAGATCTGGTACTTTTTATATAAATCCTGTCAAAAGTTGAATGGGAGGATTTTCTTTTACTATTTTTTACGAAATAATTATTATTGTTGAAAAACTGAAAACAAATTTTAATTCTGATGGTTTTTAAAGGTATTACACAGGTCTACAAATACCGGGATGATATTAGTTGTTGGAGATCTTAGAGCCATTTCCAAAGTAATTTTTTGTGGGGAAACCGAGTCCGGGTCATAATTGGCCCATTTGATTTGGAGATATGTATTTAAGGTTATGTACCCGAAGATCGGCCTTTTTCTATTTTTGAGGTTTTGTTCAGGGTGCTCTGTCTCTCCAGTTACATCATTAAACCGCACTCTTACCCTTTAATCTAAGAATTTAACAGATCAATTAAGATTTTTTTTTCACAAATTTATGGCTATTCGAAGTTACGAAATGTAACCCTTCAACGTCATTAGCATTTTTATTAAGCCTTCTAGACAATAATTGTTAACTGTGTAATTTTTCTTGAAAATTATCACTTGGGGTCTTATTTTTTTCACTTTATATTCGTTCTCAGCGCTCACAGATCACAAAAATGTGTTGCACCCTGTACATAACGTCAAATATTTCAAAATCCTGACGAGATGACCTAATTCTGACCCCGAATTCGGATTCTACACAGCACATTTCTTTGAAATTTATGATTAGCTTTCCAGCAACTAAACCATCTTGATCTGTGTTATTCTTAACGCTACGAAATTTATGTCAGTTATATTTTGTTGTAGAGTAACCATTTTTGTGAAGTTTTATCAAAATTGTTTCACTATTTTATTTAGCTACCATACAATTTTGTACCAGTTTTTTGCTCAGTCGAACTTGCATTCATCTCTTAAAAATTCTTGCAGTATATGACAGTTTCTTGAGTAAGTAATTTTTTCCGGTCAGGTTTCTCGCCCAACCAGTGGCGTATCCACAGAGGTAGCTTTCGGGTCCGGGCCTCCCCCAAAAGCCCGAAAATGGGTGGAAAGTCTTTTGTGAGCTCAAAAATTCATGCTCTTCGAAGTGAAGAACCCTCCCCAAGCCAAAATCGTAGATCCACATTTGAACCCAACGAAACCCACTTGAAAGTCAGTGGAGTGACTGTGATGGTTTTATACCGGAGGTGGCCTTCTCTGACTTTTTTGTATTTTTCATGTCTGGGAGAAGCTTTCTCCTATCCGCCACCTTGGGAACGCGCCCTCTAGAGATTACAAAGCTTCCCTGAGAGCCTATGCTCTAGGCTAGTTTACAAGAGGATGGTGTTCCCTGTATTTGCTCTAAGTATATGCTTTTTTTTTGAAGCTCTGGAGTCAAATATTAGAGATTTGCAAAATGGAATGGCTTGTGGAACTCCCCTCCCCTCACCCAAAATAATTAATAAGGTCTCCTAGTCCTTGGCTCAATGATTTCCCAGTCAGTCGTTGTAATGGTTACCGAATCCTAAATTGTTTTTGGATTACTTTCAAAAGCAACAAACTGCTTGACACAAACTCATAGCTTACATTCAGATATACAAATCGAAAGGGTATACAAACTAATAAGCTAGATGTTGGTCGTTTGAGAGTTTGCCTTTGGATTAACCCCATAACACTGACACTCGGCGACCTGGCAGCGACCACAGGCTTAGCATGACAAGCAAATTACCAACAATAAGTCAGCAAAATTGAGCAACAACAAACCAGATCATACAGCAGGCAGCATGCAGGTATGTAGCTCTAGTAGGGCTTACGACCCCTAAAGATAATGAAAGTGAGGCTACTGTCATGATTTAAGATATAAGCACCCACACACGTTGAAGCGAGCAACTGAACCGAATCGCACCGAGCCGACCAAACCAGACCAGACCCAACTAGCGACGCACTCGCACTTGGCCTGATGACAAATGATGATGAGATGCACGCGCACGAGTCACAGGCACAGGCACAGGCAGAGGCATAGACAGAGGCAGAGGCACAGAACCCGTGCCGTTTCCAGGTTCTGCTGCTGGCCAAACAAAGGCCAGGTAAGGGCTTTAGACAAGGTGACAGTCAGCCACTGGCTTTGTATGCAAATCACCGTTCCGTTGACACTTGCCGCGCCTTAGTTACAGACACAGAGCTATAGTTACAGGTACAAAGTGCTCTGATAGCATCCGGACTGAGGCGGTGGGACCAAGGCGGCGGCACAGCTGTGCCTCAAACTAAGCTATCGGCTTTAAGCCAAATCCACTCTCTGCTCCCATTGTGTGTCTTGTCTCTGTATGCAATGCTTAATACTTAATGCGCTTTACCGAACACATTTTTAATTTGCAACAACAACAAATTCGTTATGGAATTTTCGCACTTTGTACTGGACTGGAAGTATGGAACCGAACCGAACCGAGCCAAGTGTTATGAGTCAATCGAATGAGTTGAGTGTTGGAACACTTGCCGTTTTAGATTACATTCAGATTATATAAGTGGTTTTGTGTAACTATTCCAAAGTGCCCAATGACTATTAAATATATATATAGAGAGAGGAATTTACATGGGAGTAACATGGCACAGTTGAAGGAGTTTA
This sequence comes from Chymomyza amoena, assembly GCA_037043745.1. Taxonomy (NCBI): domain Eukaryota; kingdom Metazoa; phylum Arthropoda; class Insecta; order Diptera; family Drosophilidae; genus Chymomyza; species Chymomyza amoena. Next base: position 1,689 of record JBAMAX010003652.1, on the reverse strand, counting down.
ACCATTAGTGAGCTTTGATTTCTAGATATAAGCTGGATAATTTCTAACAAATATAGCAGAAAATTTAAGTTTTCACGAGCTTTAGCCCAAATGCCAGCGTGGCTTAAACACGCCTTGTCGGGCAGAAAGGTAGAAACGCCCCAATTACGACACCGACGTGAGCTACAACAATCAGCTGTTTGCGGTTTCTATATTCACTTCCTTGCAATACTTGTAATTCGTATATATATCATCTAAATCTTCATCTTCATTAAAGAAAAAACTTAAAAAAGTTTTAGAAATGAAAATACAAATTATCGAAAGCAAAAATGTATAAAAGCACAAAGATACAATAAGTTTGGTCCTATCCTATAAGTTTGATTAACCTCAGTACTCAGCAGACCCAATCAAAATTAAAGTTTTTTAAAACAAGATTTTCTGGCTCTGGGTGAGAATTTTGCGTTCCATATACTTCCAAGTCAGTTGCGGATCTAGGATTTGATTTTCGAATTTCCGCAAAAGAAGATTTTCTGATTCCTGGCTTTATAAGAATTTTACGTTTCAAATACTACCTAGTCAGTTGAGGATCTAGGATTTGGTTTTTTAAATTTCTTTAAAACAGGATTTTCTTATTCTGGGCTTTATAAGAATTTTACTTTTCATATACTACCAAGTCGTTTGCGGATCAAGGATTTAAATTTCGAATTTCCTCAAAACAAGATTCTCTAATTCTGGGCTTCATAAGAATTTTACGTTCCATATACTACCAAATCGGTGGCGGATCAAGGATTTAATTTTCGAATTTACTTAAAGCAAGATTTTCTGATTCTGGGCATTTTAAGAATATTACCTTTCATATACTACCAAGACAGTTGCGAATCTAGAATTAGATTTTTGAATCTAATCAAAAAAAGGTTTTTTGCTTCTGGGTGCCAATTTTACGTTCCATATAATACTTCGCAGTGTGTACATATCAGAGCTTGCAAAGGACTTTCAACACATTTTTCCAACTGTTGGATGTGGGAGTCCAGACACTATAGCCCCCGTGGATGCGCCACTGCGCAATGGATCCGCGTAGCTTAATTTCGGCTAAAAGTTCCTCAAAAGAGAGTCAAAATTTGGACAAAGAGGTAATTGAATTCGATTTTACATATATTAAGGTATCCTGTAGAAAAAAGAAAATATTAAATTATATATTTTGTTATCGACCATTAAAATTGAAATTTTGTATTTTATGAACTTTCGCGATAACTTACAGAAAAAACCTGCATTTATCATGCTCGAAATCTTCATTCACTTTATTATTATTTATAAATATTACTTCGAAAATAATAAAATTGAGCTAAAAAGCTTGTTGTTTTTAAAGTCCGAGTAGTTAAAAAGATTTTATGAACTTTTTTCTATCATTTGGCTACCTCCGACCACCACTCGATATTTGATCGAAAAAAACAATTTTTAAATTTCTTTATATAATTTTTCTTACAAAATCTGTAGAGGATCAAACTTCCCAGAAAAATTGTTCAATCCTTTGCGAACACGTACATATGTAAAATTTCATTGCTCCAAAAAATTTTAGAAATGCCAGATTTTTGCCCAAAATATGAGAATCTGGACCCACAGTGCATGGTTACAAATATTCTAAGTCTCCTTAATCATAGAAAGGTACGAAGTCCACAAAATCCTTTAATACAGCAGACGCGTTGTAAAAAA
>JBAMAX010003650.1:0-50619 GCA_037043745.1 Chymomyza amoena | reverse complement strand
AGCAAAATTCTTTGTGAAGCATTTATACACAGCCGTTTATTATTTATTTATTATTTGATTTATTAATTTAATTGGACTAAATTTATTTCATTTATTTATTATTTAATTTACAATTTTTACAGTGTACGTGAATTCTAATATAATAAATATAAGAGAGTTCGGGTTCTATTTATATTTTTCACTTAATTATAATAAAACATGACTTCAGAAAATATACAATGATAGGATTATGCTATAAAAGATTGGGGACAAATATACCAAAACAAATTGAAGCATTTTTTTCAATTTTAATTTATTTCACGGTTTTGATTCTAATATTAATTTCAATATAAAAATTTTGGGGTTCAGTTTCTTATAAACCTTTCTACTTAGTTATAACTTTAGGTCTTTTTTTTACTCTAAGCTTCAAAGAGCAAAAACGTGCGATAAAAAACCTGCACATATCTTAAAAAAAAAAACTACTAAACCAATATAAATACTTTAAACATGTGCACAGAACAATCTTCTAAAAAAAAACATAAACAATTACACATTCAGAACAGTTACAAAATCCGTACAGTTGGGGCAAACAACAATTCCACCACCAGACATACCTATACTCGCTGCTTACAACAAAAAATACAATACGGACCCAAAGTTCATTAACATCATCAGAACCAGCAATAATTCTTTTGAAAATTAATCGGTCTTTCTCATCAAAAAAGTAATAGATTTCACCTGCAGCGGAGAAGTGGAAACAGTACAAAAACGAGAGCAGGAGCCCTTCTTATAAAAACCAAAAACGCAAAACAAGCAGATAAGCTATTACAGTTAAAAATCTTCCATGAACTTCCGGTAGTTGCTACAGAACATAAAACGCTCAATTTCTCCAAGGGAGTCATTTGCAGCAATGAACTCCGAAAGATCGACGAGAAAACAATACTCAATGAACTGAAACCACAAAAAAAAAACTGAAATACGAAAAATTTAAAAAAAATAACAAAATACATTTAAAGAAACTGGCCTCATCATTCTAACATTTGCTTCACTTACAAATCCTGAAACAGTCCACATTGGTTATGAAAAAGTTAACATACGCCCATATGTGTCACTCCCTCTAAGATGCCATAATTGACTTAGATTTGGACACCCAACAAGATCTTGCAAATCGCCCAAAATATGCATTAACTGCTCCGACCAGCAACACATTTAAATTAAAGAAAGCAAACTGGCACCTTTACTAGAAGCTTAGAGAAAAGTATTCCGATTCTATTGTAGATTCCCCAGCCAAAACATCAATAAAGAAGCAGCCAACATCATCAAAATAATCGACCAATGGGCCAACCAGACAATAGCCCAATCTCAAATCAATAACCACAGGATAAAAAATGTCCCATGGTGGGATCCAGCCCTTCAGCAACTCAAGCAAGCTGCTTGGCGGAACCTACAAAATAATATCAACAATGAAAACATCATTTATTACAAAAAAGCCAATGCCATCCTTAAACGTGAAATAAATATCAGGAAAAAAATAGCTATCCATAATTTCACCACCGAAATTAACCCAAATACTTCCCTCTCTAAAATTTAGTTCAATATAAAACTTCCACCTTACGTTCAGACAGCATAAACAAAGAGTCCAATATACCATCACGCACATCCCTTCCCCTGCATCGCAGAACTTTGATAAAGACATAACAATGGTAGAACTGTTATCTGCTCTAAACACACTTAAAGGGAAGACCCCAAGGCGAGACCGAATTAGCCACCCAATGCTCAAAAACATGACTCCAAACCTGCTACAAAGAATATTTAACCTATTTAACAATATTCTCAACTCATATATCCCTCAACAGTTCAAAGTGAGTATTCATCCATAAACCTAATATGGATAAAACATCAACTGGTCCTTACCGTCCTAGATCCAAATATATATATATAATTCCCTGTTAGACCCCTTGGAGGAGGGGCATAGGGGATCTCTATTAATCAAAACAACAAATCTCAAAACATCCTTATCTTAGACCCTCTATGCCATGATATTCCAGGGCATCACTGTCAATTAACAAGTGCAAACACCTGCACGTCTCTCGAAAAATAAACTGCTCTTTTTCCCCACAATCTAACTACCTCACTTTACAAAACGTTGACGCACTCAAAATTCTAGGTATCACTTTCTTCAAAAATTACAGATGGAACCAGCACATAGATAACCTTGCTATACAGTCTTTCCAAAAGACTCGCCATAATCAAAAGCCTATCTAGCCCTAAATTCAACAGTAACACCAACACCATCATATAAGTGATTAAATCTATTATAATGGCAAAGATCGATTGCGGCATTTAGCTTTATGGCAAAGCACCGAAATCCCTTCTCAACAAAATTAAAACTATATATCACTACGCAATCAGATTCGCTTTTAACGCATTTTACACGACTTCCATACACAATATGCTATACGAAGCAAATCTTTTATCCATAAAATACTGAACTGCATATGCCATCCAACGAAATTTTAAACTTATAATACACTCTAACGACTCTCCAATAAAAAAATTTACAATATCATAACCAATTCCAAAAGAAAACCAAAACTCCTCTCCTCACTACATGATACAATAGAGCAATGCAAAAACTTAAACATAAAGATATCCCCCATTAACTTCAAAACCGAATATGTCCCTCCCTGGCTCTCTCAAACCTTAAATATCAACTTCATCCTACATACCTCCATTAAATCAGACTCCCCTGCAATTAAATACAAACAAATCTTCCTTAATTACAAAAACTCACAAAATTTCACATTTTTATACACTGATGGCTCCAAATTGTAACAACAGAAACAGATATAATTACCCTCCAAATCCTACCCGAATATACCTCCATCTTCACAGCAGAAATATCAGCCTGTAACTACGTCAGCAACAAGAGAGGCAAATTTACAATATGCACAGACTCCCTATCATCTTTGCAAGCCATTAAAAATCCAGATAACCTAAACTACTACACTACCTCAATCAGAAGTACCATCCACAAAAATGAGGCATAACAGGAAATCGGATAACAGATAAAGCTGCGAAAAACGCACGTCAACTCCCCCTCATCACCCAACCCAACCATAACCTCTCTGATGGTAAATCCGGAATATATTCGTGCGGGTCTCCTTTATTACAGCTTAGCACAAATCTGCAAAGATAGCGTTGCATTTCATGTTTAGGTGTTCCTTTTCAGTTACAGAGTAGACTTGATTGATAACGCGCAACGATGAGTCGAGAACAGGACCGCAGGGCAGCGATACTGGAGTCACTACGCGCCGGGAAAACACCGAAGGAGATAATTCAATGGTTTGGATATAAAAAAACACAAGTTTATTAAATTAGCTGACCGCTGGAAGAGAATACGTGTCTCAGCAGGACTCTGCACCAGCTCACAAGTCCAGAAAGACTCAGGCTTGGCTGTACGAGAATATGCATCACCACTGGTCCCCAGATTTGTGGCCACCGTCCAGCCCAGACTGCAATCCTCTCAACTACTACGTGTGGGGCGTAGTTGAAGGAAAGGTGAACAAGACATCTCACAACACAAAGGACGCCCTGAAGGCCAAAATCATGGATGTGATGACCAACATGAACAAAATGGAGGTGAAACGGGCCTGTTCTCGATTTCGGTCCAGGCTTGAGCGGGTAGTTGTGGCTGAAGGCGGCTATATTGAATAATTAGGATGTTCCATATATGTACTTACTATGTAAAAAGTATTACTTGAATAAATAACATTTAAACATAATTATTGATAATATTTATTTTTCATTGAATTTTCCGGATTTACCTCGACGACCCTGTAACACCCCCTAACACTGACTCACATACTCCTAGACTGTTCCCATTTGCAACGGGCAAGATCGAAATTCCTTAAACCTACATTAAACGAAATATCATCTGTTGCAGCCAAACAATTACTATCCTATAATCTAAGGTAAACAATGTAAATCTAGCATATAAGTTAAACTCTGTTAAACACCTAAACATTAATACTAAGCTAAACTTACATACTCCACATGTAAATTAACATAATACATATATTCTCCTAAGCAATCACAACAAATGTTAACATAGGTTACACAAAATGTTAGTAACATAAGCTTAAAAAAGCTCAATGTAAGCCGGCATTAAGCTCTCTTTCACATTGCAATTACAATCATACGGCCACTGCAACAAGCAATACAACGGAATACACTGAACACATATTTGAAACTTAAAGCTAAATATATTCAAATTATTGGAAATATTATTAATTGTGCCCGAACTTAACTCTTTTGGCGAAAGCAGGGAACAACATTCTTCAATAATATACAAGAAACTATTCAATTTTTCAAAGCCACCCATTTATACTACTCCTTATAATATATGTATGTATATAGCTAACAATTATATAAGTCATCTAAACAGTACCACCAAACACCTACATATGTATGTACATATACATATGTATATATAAACTTATATCTAAGCTTAAGGCCTCTTTAGCTATTGCTTATGTTAAGTAAAATGTAATTTCAGATTTCATGTTATTAATGTTAAATAAATAAAAAAAAAACAAAGCCATTTTTAATTATTTATTTTAATTCAATTTGTTGCAAAAATGGAACCAAGCGAACATTGGCAAAAAGTTTTTCCTCTTTATATGTATATTTTATAAACTTTAAATTAATTTAGCTTTCGTTTGTTTGTGCTAAACAACTTTAGGTGTATGTGTGTGTGTGTGTGTAGTTAATGTTTTTTTTTTTTGTTTAGCACTTCACTTTGTGTGTTAATATGCATGTGTGTGTGTGTGTTTATAAAGTTGTCGCATTTAAATTTAAACAATTAATTTAAATAAAAAATTAAATTAAATTAACTTAGCTTTTTTTCCGTTTGTGCTAAACAATTTTCGGTGTATGTGTGTGTGTGTGTGTGTGTGTGTGTAGTTAACAATGTTTTTTTTTTCTTTGTTTAATATATAATTTTGTTTTTTGGTTGTTAGCACTTCACTTTGTGCGTTTAGATGTATGTGTGTGTGTGTTTATATGTATGGGTTGTGTGTGTGTGTATTTATATGTATGGGTTGTGTGTGTGTGTGTGTATTTATAAAGTTGTCGCATTTAAATTTAAACAATTAATTTAAATAAAAAATAAAATTAAATTAACTTAGCTTTTTTTCCGTTTGTGCTAAATAATTTTCGGTGTATGTGTGTGTGTGTGTGTGTGTGTGTAGTTAACAATGTTTTTTTTTTTGTTTAATATATAATTTTGTTTTTTGATTGTTAGCACTTCACTTTGTGCGTTTAGATGTATGTGTGTGTGTGTGTTTATATGTATGGGTTGTGTGTGTGTTTATAAAGTTGTCGCATTTAAATTTAAACAATTTAATATAACTGAAAGACTTGATTATTGATTTGTGTTTTTTGCTGTTATTTTGTTTTTTTGGCACTGCCATATAAATCCTCAAAGCTGGCACGCTGCTGCAGTGGCGCCATTTTGGTGCCATTAGTATAGATGGCATTGCCATTGAGTAGTTGTGCCTCGTGCTCCTCCTCGATGCTGCGGCTTGAGGCATGCTTGTGTGGTGGCCCCTGACTGCTACCCATCCTGCTGCCATTGCTGCTGCCATTGCTGCTGCCATTGCTGTGATAATGAGAATAATAAGGCCGTCGAGCTACCTTCCACGATAGAGGAACGTGAAAGCGGGAGCAAGGCATCAACACCATCGCGATGACGCTGCTGATCGGCCAGCCCCTCGGGCGTTACATTATAACTGTGAATGGAAAGGAGTATATTTTAATATATGTTCATAAAATTATAATTAAAACTAAAATTACAAAAGTATGCGTTGCTATAGCCGCGTGGATGCAAATCATCTATAAACACTAGAAAGAATTTGTTTAACAATTTGAATCGGGCTGACAATTAGGAAAGGTTTACTTTTCGTGGACTATTTGACAGATCCGAACGTAAGTCAATACATTTTATAACAATTTGAATCATAATGCCAATTAAGAAAGGTTTGCAATTCGTGGACTATTTGACGGATCCAATCGTAGACGTTAAATTTTTTAACAATTTGAATCATGATGACAATTAGGCAAGGTTTATAAATCGCAGATTATTTGATAGATCCAAACGTAAGTCCACAAAGACTAGAATAAATTTGTGTAACAATTTGAATCAGGATAACAATTAGGAAAGGTTTACTATTCGTGGACTATTTGACAGGTCCGAGCGTAAGTCGATAAATTTTATAACAATTCGAATTATGATGACAATAAGGAAAGGTTTACAATTCGAAGATTATTTGATAGACCCAAATGTAAGTCCATAAAGACAAGAAATAATGTGTATAACAATTTGAATCGGATGACAATTAGAAGAGGTTTGCAATTCGTGGACTATTCACAGATGATTTGATAGATTCTAACATAAGTCCCTAAATAGCTTATGGCTAAGTCACTGATCTGGTTAGAACGCGGTCTAAGACTTGGACACATACGTTTTGTACAAAATCAGGACTAATCCCTTAAAATCTCTCTGTCTAAGACATCAAATAGCATACACAAACTCCCACAAGCACAAACTAAAACTAAAAGCCACGGGGGAACGCCTTTTTATCCAGAGACATTTGTCACTCACTTTTCCTCGCTGCTGTCATAAGCTGCATCGGATGAGGCACAGTTGCCATAAGCGCCAGTACCACAGTTAATGCCATTACCATTGCCGCTGCTAAGATTTATGTTTTGTTGCATAACCAAACTGCCGCTGTTGCCGCCTGCGGAATAGGTATGATCCTCGTTAGGCCATGAGGTGATAACCGGTGCGCTGCAATACATAAAACATTTATATAAAATTGCTAACAGATGCCTATATATGCACAGTGCTAACCCATTTTGAAATGACTCCGTAAAGGCATTTGGTCCGTGGTTCAAAAATAGCATTGCCGGTGCCGCGTGTACATCATCCATGCTATCAGCGCCACAGTCCCTGGCCAGACGTTCAAAATTATACGGCACATTGCCCGTTGGCACACCACCACTACCATTGCCATGACCATTCCAATTGGCATAGTTGTACATGCTGTTGTTATTGTTGTTGTTGTAATAACCACTGGCACTAAAATCTGATGGCAGTTCATCATCTTGCTGTGCACCAGCAAAAGCATTGGACACATTAGGATATAGCATGGGATCAAAACGCTCATAGCTGCCGCCTGTTGCTGCATTCGCAGCATTTCCAGCTGTTGATGAGCCTGCAACTGATACTAATGTACCCGTAATATTGCTGGTAGCAGTCATAATGGATGCGCCGCTAACATAATGATAAGATAATCCGCCATAGCTGCTACCATCCCTATCCATTGTATCAGGATTCACAACTTGCGCTGAAAGCTTCTCAACAAATTTGGTGTACAAATCCTCAAATATTATTATCAATTCACGTGCCATATCGTGGAACTTATGGCCAGGATACAGATAGGTATCATGTAATATTTTACGCACATCAGAAGCGAACTTCTCATGGGTGGCATAAATTCCATTCCTGAGATTGTTTTGAATTGTCGTCAGATCTATGGGACGGATGCCATCATTCATGTTATTTGGTAAGTCCATCGATAGATCGACCGAGTCGTTAAATGCCCGAGCAAGCCTTTTTAGCTTGCGGAAAAAATGCGATTGAGAATGAATTTACACTCCTTCAGCTCGAATGGAGTTAAACTATAACAAACATTAAATGTAGGCTTAAATGTTTGTATAAATGCAAAATTTTCATAATTACCCATTTTTCACGACTTCTGCCATTTTTGTAGTTGTGCGTGGATAATGCGCAAAAAAAGTGAAACAAAACGTTTAGCTGTACTCGTGTGTTCGTTCTAATGCACTTGCCAACTAATTTGAAAAAACTATAGCTATATATATGCTTAATTACACACAATCGAAAGTTTTTTTTATCGAGACACAAGTTTTATTAAAATCTAATTCAAAGCAACTGGGATTAAAAAACGCACAAAACAAATTATGTTAAACGTAACTAAATAATACACGTGGGCGCATTGTAAGCTGCTTGCGCTGTGAATACGCGTCAGTCAAGAAGAAGCACTTAGAAAAAATACTCACTTACACGCGCATGAAACACAGAGAGCGTTGTTACGCGGGCGCACAGTGTATTAAACAGAGCGTAAGCGTTCGCTGCTACGCATTTGCGTGCACTGTTTAAAAGAGAGCAAAAGCGCACGCTGCACTGTTTAAAAGAGAGCGTAAGAGCGCGCTGTCATAGACACGGCAAAGCGAATGAAAACACAAAAGAGAAAAACTGTTTTTGTTTTTACCTTGTTGTTGGTAAATCAACTGAGGGCATTGTACGCGAAAATAAGCTCCTATCCGTAGATCGGGAACATTCCGCTTGTACGTGTACGGAAAATCGCATTCCTAGATCGACTTTATAAAGCTAGTTGACTGGCCCAGTCACACCATATCCAAAGTCAGAAACTATTACCCAAACCAACAGTCCGCATCCTACCGCCTCGCTGTTTATCCCGCAAATTTCCTAACGCATAAGACAAAGTCCGTTCTACCCTACATCCCTATGTTTATATCTACATACACATCTAAACAAGTTCCGCTACAATTTGCGAACAAACCGCACGCTTAAACTGTTACCATTACCAAGCAGTGCAAGCAGTTCGAAATGCCCTGTTACCAAAACAAGAAGAAGCACTATGCGGGTTGACAAATTATTTTCATAACATGCAGCAACTTATTTTAAAGGCCAGCAAAATTCTTTGTGAAGCATTTATACACAGCCGTTTATCATTTATTTATTATTTGATTTATTAATTTAATTGGACTAAATTTATTTCACAGTTTTAATTTACAATTTATACAGTGTAAGTGAATTGTTATATAATAAATGTAAGAGAGTTCGGGATCTATTTATATTTTTTGCCTAATTATAATACATGACTTCAGAAAATATACAATGATGATATAAATGATTGGGGACAAATATACCAAAACAAATTGAAGCAGTTTTTTCAATTTTAATTTATTTTACGGTTTTAATTCTTATATAAAAATTTAGTGGTTCAGGCTCTTATAACCCTTTCTACTAAGTTATAATTTTAGGACTTCAAAAATGAGCAATAATAGATTTTTAATACACAAAATTGTGGAAAAATTTAAAAAAACCAATTGAATGGAAATATTTTTTCTACTTAATCTATTAAAAACAAATTTTAAGCTAAATTTACTATAATATGATTACATTTAAAATTATTATTCACCACTGTTTGATAATTTTTATATTTTTAGAACCAAAAATTTGGAACTTTTGACCAAACCAGCCTATATTTTGATTCTAGACATATGGTATAACTAGATTCTAGTTCCATTTTTTGTCTTAATGCGTTTTTAACTGCTACGTATAGCACTTTATGGTATATAAAATAAATTCATGCAGTTACGCTGGGAGTCTGAATAGCTGAGGCTGCATCATATTTTTTTAAGGTATTTTCGAGAGTTTTTTTTAAAGAAACTTTATTTGATATTCAGAATTCAAATTATTGACAATATTATACCTATTTTAAGCTAAAAAAATTGATTTTTCCGAAGTAACACAAAAATAAAATGGCGTCTGTAGAGAGCTACAAGCACAGGACTAATTTTCGAAGTGGCTTCCACAGCTGCAGCTTTTTGACATCGCCATTCATCTGCAGCATAAAGACTTTTTTTCCTGTTAATCTATATACGAAAAGCAGGGATTTTCAAAAATATCAATTGAAAAAAATGGCATAGGCTGGAAAAAAATTATGTAAAATGAGTTTTCAAATAAAAGTTTTATTTATTTTGATAGAATTTCGGTAGAAAATTATTTTATATAGATTGTGCCAAAATCGGAAACCAATAAAAATTTATTTATTTTATTCCTAAAGCCATTCGAAAAAAATTGGTATCAAAAAAACGCAATTAAAGTTTTAAAAATATTTTTATATAAATATTTTTTTTAATAACTTTGTTACATCATTTCTAGTGTACAACTCAGATAAAAAAAATGATCGGTTATGTCAGAACCTTGCCGAGTTGGAGTTTTTTAAATTTCGTATTCATCGAGCTCAAAAAATTTTGTAAATATGTTTTTACCTGTGTATCCGAAAATGTACACCATATTTTTTTCGGTTTAACCCTCTCAAAATTACAAATACGAATGTTACATACAGTTCGGTTCGTTCTCTATCCTGACATCTAAAATCTCTGTGTACAAAAACACAATCTTTTCAAAAAGCAGCAAAAATAATTTTTTAATTTAATTCATTTATAAACCTTTCAAATTCAACAGATTTAAAGGCATCGCCTCTCATATAGGCGTTTCGATATAATTTTTAGATTTTAGGGGTATGCCCTAGTATTGAAAAATTAAAAAAATCGTTACGGGTGGGAACCTCCATACTGAGCTAATCTGCAATGGGCTGGCTTTTGCAAAGTTAGCACACAGATAATTATGGTTCTATAAAATAAAATAAGTTCCTATCCGATTTCGAAGATCTCAGGTTTGAAATGCTCGTAAATGAATTCTTTTTCAGCCTAAAGCTTAGCTTAATATACAGAAATTTTCTTTCGTTAATAAAAAGCAAACCGTAAATTTTTAATATTGGAAAGTCGAAAATTAAAATCTTAAAATATTTTCGACTTTGGTTGCTTGTTACTTTCATAATTTTTCGATCTAATCGTCTTATAATTAAAAAAACTGCCCAAAAACATATTTTACAAGCAAAAATCTCAAAGAATGTGCTTAAGAAAAAAAAAATTAGTATAATTTTCGTGTTTCTTCACCCAAATAACCCTAAAACCATATTTTAAAAAAAATTTGGCACAGTGCTTAAATAACTTACATAAGAACTAAATGCCAAATTTTTCAAATATCTTGACAAACAAACGAAACACAACAAATTTTGTATAAAAAAGTTTTTTTTGGCCGATTGGTCTTATGGGAGCTATATGATATAGTCAACCGATTTGGATTAAATTTGAATACCAAATTTGGTTACGATATCTTCATGAACAAACAATTTATCCATCTAAAACCTTTTTTTTTTGTCGAGGTCGTTTTTACGGGGGTTCATTTTTCGTGTAAATCAGTGTAATTTAACTGATGGAAATTACTGTATGTACAAAATATATATATCTCACTTATAAGCAGCGGAACGTTAATTTGCGCATTTTTGGAGACACCTTTTCTATCCTTTTTTCATAAACAATCTTTCTAGTTTTTGCCAAATAAGCTACCGTTAGCTTAAGTCCAATATTAAATTTTTACTTTTTATAGCAAACTAGTGAGCCCGGCAGACGTCGTCCTGCCCAAACTTTTGGAATATTCTTGGTCTTCTTCTTCGTAAGTGGTTCCCTGCTAACACATTTTTGTAGCTATTTTTTGAATTTTTCAATACTAGGGCGATGCCTTTAAATCAATTAATGATAGAGTATTAAAAGCAAATTGTCACCGCATAGTACTTGTTTTGGCAACAGGGCATTAGCGAACTGCTTGCACTGCTTGGTGATGGTAACGGTGTAAGCGCGCGGTTTGTATGCAAATTGTAGCGGAATTTTTTTAGATGTGTATGTAGATATGAATATAGGGATGTAGGACACCAAAGACTTTGCCATAGGCGTGGGGGAAATTTGCTGGATAGTTTGGGTTATAGTTTCAGAGTTTGGTAATGGTGTGACTAGGTCAGTCAGCTAACTTTATAAACACAATCTAGTACATGTACAAGTGGAGGGTGCCTGATCCACAAGGAGCTAATTTTCGCGTACAATGTCCTGAGCTGATTTACCAACAACAAAGTAAAAACATAAACAGTTTTTCTCTTTTGTGTTTTCATTCCCTTTTCCGTGTCTATGACAGCGCCCTCTTACGCTCTCTTTTCAACAGTGCAGCGTGCGCTTTTGCTCTCTTTTAAACAGTGCGCGCAAACGCGTAGCAACGCGAAGCCGCGTGAACGCGCTCTGTGTTTTACGCGCCTGTAAGAGAGTAATGTTTCTAAGTGCTTCTTCTTGACTGACGCTTATTCACAGCGAAATAACTTACATCGCGCGCAACGCTTATTATTTGTTTGAGTTTAAAATAATTTGTTTTGTGTGTTTTTTAATCCTAGTTGTTTTGAATTAGATTTTAATAAAACTTGTGCTCATAATTTAGTACTTACTCGATTTTCAAGTACTTTCGATTGTGTGTAATTGAGTATCGACGCGCTGTAGTTATTTCAAATTAGTTGGCAGTGCCTTGAACGAACGTACGAGAACAACTAACTTTTTTTTCACTTTCCTTGCGCATACATATCTCTGCACTACTTCGAAAATGGCAGAAGCCGTGAAAAATGGGTATTTATGAAAATTTTGCAATTATACAAACATTTAAACCTTCATTTAATGCTTGTTATAGACCCGATGCATCCTCATCTGCTGATGCAGACGAAAAAGATTTTGCCGTAAAGCTTATGGCACGTATGGCTTGGCTGCCAGCCGATGAATTAAATCGACCTATTTCACGTCAGGTGCAGAACAACCTTAACTATATGAAAAATGGTCTCAAAAAGAACTATGTGCCAGGCGTTATCAAGCTAATAGAGCACTTGGAGGGTAAGAATGCCAAGTATACTATTACGGATAATGTATTTGCTGCCCGTCAATTGAAACGTAGTACTCGGCGTTATATAATGGCTTATATAGCTATGCTGTCGGTTGAGGAGAAAATCGCTGCCATTGAAGCGGGAATTGAACGCTAAATAAACGCAATGACACCGTAATTGTGGTTTTGTGCTTTTTTATTGTCTATGTCGGATCTTTCTGGAAAAATACTTGGTTAGTTTAGCGTTACGAATCGGTACAACGCACTACAGCGTTCTGTTTGGGAAGTTTATTATACTTATATCAACAAACTTGCATGTGCCAAAGGTTATGTTTTTCTCTCATGAAAAAAAATCTAGGTTAGACCTGATCATGGTGATGACTGAGGACAAAGCACAGCTAGCTACTTGCACAGCAGCTCGCAGCCTTGGAAAATCTGTTCTTGGCATAGCATGGCCGATGAGTTTGGCATAAACCTCGTTAAACATGGATAACAAGGCAGAATTTTGCTAAACCTGCACCAGGCACGTGCAAAGCTTCTGATGTGCCTTAATTTGGGCAAGAGCAAAGTGATTCTTTATTGGACTACTGGCATAGACAACTTCTATTAATTATCTGACTTTCTGCAAGCAAAACATTTGTGCAATTGTGAGAGTGGCTTAGTGACGTCACAACGAGACTGCACAGGCATCGACATTGCGTCTTCGTGTCTTTTGTTGCGCACACAAGCACGTGCCCCGTACGCACTATATGTTGACGTCACTGAGACAGTGCAAGTATTATTAGCATGACTAAAGAAGCCGCTAATTACATGTCCGTCTGTTCCTCTTTATAAAGCCCTTAATCTGAATGTTGGTTAGAGGTATAATATAGCAATTAGAGAAAATTGTTTCTGATTTGGAAAGAAAATTGCCTTATATTATCAAATTCTGGACAGATGGCTAGTAGTTGAGCTGTAGTTAGAACCTGCCGGCGAGCGTGTTGGAAGGAGCTCCAGTCTATCGTTCTTTATTAGTTCAGGTGAGATTAAACTGACTTAAGATGTACTTTAGCGTTGACAGAAATAAATGCGTAACTACGGATTCGGTGGGGAAAATGTGTCGACGCGTCTATTGCACCTTTAGCTTGAATCATTGTGTTCTGTAAGTACCACAATCTTTTTCACTCGAAAAAGATAATGCTTTGGGACAGAATTTAGAGCTGTTTCTTATAAGTTACGGGCCTAGAGGGAATTCCCCGATTTTTTCAAGTTGAACGGCCTCACAGCAGATTCGTTACAAGATTTGCCTTTGTGCATCCCAGATACTTTAGAGCTTCAGTCTATCAATCTTTGTTAATTCAGGTGGGATTAAACTGACTTTAGTTGATCTTTCTCATTGAAGGAACTGATGGGGTACATAAGTAGGCCCGTAGAGAGGAAATCCGGGCACGGCGAAGAAAATGTACCGACGCCGCTAGTACACCTTTAACACCGTGACGGAGGGAATCCTCCCATTATCCACTCTCACTAAAGGTCTACATATAAGGTAATTTAAACGGACTCATCTGCAGATTCGACAATCTACTACTACAGATATCTAGCAGGACACCCGCAGAGCTGCTGAGCGTGTTGGAAGGAGCTCCAGTCTATGCTAACCTCACGTTGTAGTTTGTGAGATTTCAAACTTCTCGACTTCTTTTAGAAAAAAAAACTGCAAATTTTTGTTGTTTTTTTTTTTATATATATATAAATATATTTTTTCAATTTATTTAATAATTTTTTGTTTTGTTTTTTGTTGATTTCTTTTGATTTTAATGTGTTGTGTTCTTGGTACAGGTTCAGACAATAATAAAAACAGGCGATAGTTGAAACCTTGGAGGGCAAACAGATGCATGATCTATCATAACTTTTTTTCTTTATGTGATATAAATAGTACTATATACTAAATACATTTACATATAGTTTATGTATATGCATATGCACTTTTTCATATGTTTTAATGTAACACGTTTTGTTAGTACATACAAATGTATTTTACGATTTGCATAGAAATGAGTTTAAGATTTCGATTTTTCTTGCCGAATTTTTTTTTTCTAAAGATAATTTTTAACTGTTGCCGTTATTATTAGTTTTACTTTCTAAAAGCTTATCCAAACAGTGGCCTTATAGGCTAAAATTTGAAACAAAATATAATATTTCTACATTTGAAAATCATATATGATTTTTTTATTATAACAAGTTGGGGGCTTTAAGCGATGCAATTCAGTTAAACACTTTAATTTTTATTAGAAACTTATGTGTATAAGTACATACATACATATATTACAAAAACAAGCGAAATTTGGCAATAACGCTTAGACAGTGAAGCGCTGAAAAATCTATTCTTCTTTTTTCGGATAACAATCCTGGCTTCGTCTTCCCAACCAATTTTTGCCATCTGACTTCTATGAAAAAAACTATTATTATAATAATTTTTTTAGTACAATAATATTCTATTGTACAATTTCGATCTCCAGCCTGAAGATCTTTGTTGCTCTGGCTTAAACCACTTTGTTTCCTAGAGTTAATTCTAAGTTACAATGTTAAAAATGAATAGATAAATTTTCGATCTTTAACTATAATAAGCAAAAAATTGAAATTCCTACATCTTATGCATTTTTTAGTATTATACTAAAACATTTGTTGCAGTTTTTCCCAAACTTTCTTCTTTTTCTGCTATCCTTGACTCCCGTAGGAACTCGAAATAAATTCTTGAACAAATTTTTTTTCTTTCAAATTTACAATTTCAATTTGCTCGTCGTAAAAAAATTCTTCATTTAAAAAATTTGTGGTTCAAATTTCTATTCCCATATGATATAGTCAACCGATAATCTTAAGTACAGTCCTAAACTTTCTTTAACTCCCAATGGAGCTTAGGGATTCCAAAGCTTTAAATAAAGAATAAGTTTTTGAAAAAATTAATTTTCATCCAAATTTACAATTTCTGTTATAATTTGCTCATTGTAAAAAATTATATGATATAGTCAACCGATTAGGATAATCTTGTATACAGTGCTTGGGTACTCACAATACTTTTCGTAGGCCAAATTTGGTTACGATATGTTCAGAAACAACCGAGTTATTAAATTAAAGCTTTTGGTTATTTCGGAGTTGCTTTGATTGTCTATATCAAAAAAATAATATAAACTTGTCTCCTGTAAGGCATCTGAAAGTTTGGATGTTCTAGCTGTGATAATCTCTGAGATACTTGGAAAGATGTTCTTGGGTATATCAGCTACTCTAGTCACCCTGATCAGTCAAAAAAAATGTATTTGGTGCAAAATTCGTTGTATTTCATATGTTTATGAAGATATCGTAACTAAATTTGACATTTGATAGTTTTTAGGGATTACCCAGCACTGTACAAAATTTGTTCCAAGGCGACACAAAAAATACGACTGATCAAAGAAAATCAGCTTTGGTGCAAAATTTGTCTATTTTTTGTAGTTCCTAGGTAATATATACCAGATTTGATCGCTATAGAGTGAGTATAGGGTACTGGGATACTCGTTCGCGCGCACAAAAAAAAAATACGACCAATCGGTCAAAAAAATCAATTTTTTTGCTAAATTCGTCTTTTTTTTGTAGTTCCTAGGCAATACATCAGATTTGATCGCTATAGAGTGGTAAGGGTATCCCAAATTAGTTCGCGCGCACAACAAAAAAATACGACCGATCGGTCAAAGAAAAATCTATTTTGTTACAAATTCGTCTATTTTTTGTAGTTCCTAGGCAATATACCAGATTTAATCGCTATAGAGTGGTAGGGTATTCCAAATTCGTTCGAGCGCCATCTTTCATATATACATTGGTCCGTGTAAAAAATGCTCTATTGTCAACTATTTATTATTAAATTAAAGCTTCACGAGAACTCAAAAGCTCTCTCTTCTTAACGACAAATAATCGCTTACTCTCTAAAGCGCCGTTGCCAATTTTCACTTGCTTTTATAATAAAACAAACTCAATAATTAATTAAATCTTTAATTGTTGTTCTTTTAGAGGCACTTGTTGTTGTTGTTGTATTAGCTCTTAACATTAAGTACAAAACAAATTAAAAAAAGAAAACAACAAAGTTAAGTAAAATCACATGTTATGTGTATTTGGTATGCAAAAAAAATATAAGAATTATAAACAATATATATATATATTATATATATAGTAATATGTAATAATAACTATAAGAGTTAAAGTGAAAAATATATATGTATATATTTAAATTAAACACATAAACAACAAATCATTGAAAAAAAAATAATTGTACACAAATAGTAAGTAAAAAGAGTAGTAATAATTCGTAGTACAAGGTTTACGATGCTCTTAAACGCTTATATCAAAATTTAAGAGTATGTACTAGTTACAGAGAGGGCTAAAGTTTTTTTTTTTGCTAGTGTTTTTTTTCTCTTAAGTCGCAGCTTTATAAATAGTTGTTAGTGTGCCCAAAGTTGCAAATAATAAACGGGCACACTGCTACATAACTTTAACTACTGTTTTTTTTTCTTTTATGTATTAAACAATAAAGCTTAAATTGTGTTTAATGTATATATGTAACAAACGTTTTTTGTTTTTGCTTATTTTTATTAACTGGTTGTATCTGAGTGATTTATTTTTTAATAATTATTTTTATTTTTGCTTAAACTTAGCATAATAACAAGTCGGGCGGCGATTGTCTGCTTACTTTCATAGAGTTTTGTTTTTTGTTTTTTTTGTTTTAACCTGGGGATGTCTTGTTAGATTTAGCTTGAAATCATGCGCATATTGTAAACATTTAGACTATTATTTTTTATATTTAAATATGTATATAAATATGTTCGTTTTGTTGAGTTTGTTGCAATTTGAAATAAAAAATTATATTACTGCAAGCTTAAATATAATATTCTTTTAAATGTTATAATTGTTGCTAAATATTACTAGTACTAAGCACGTTTTGTTTTTTATTTTTTATATATAAACAACTTTTAAACTTTATTTGTGGCTGTTACAAAGGCGTTCTCATAAAGCTACTAAAACATTTGTTGTTACTTTACAATATATATATATATATAGATTTAAAACAATGCAAATAAAAAGTATATAACATTAACATTTTAATTTAACAACTAGCAGCTAGCAATTGTTTTTGTTTTTTAAACTTAAAAACTTATGTGTGTGTTGTTTTTGTTTTTTAATGTTTTGCTGTTTTAACACGTTTTATTTTTTTACTAATAGTTTGTCACTTTTCTTTTTGTTTTAAGTTTAATTTGCTAAAAAGGTACTTGAAGTGTATACACTTAGGGCTTTTATATATTTTCTTTTATTTTATATTTAATAATATATCAATATATAATTTGCAGCATAAGTTTCAATCAACAGCTTTAAATTAAGTTTTCTTTTTTTCATTAAAAATATATACACATTTAACTAAGAAACAAAATTAAAAAAAATATTAATTGGCTTTAATTATTTTATTTGTTTTTGTTTTAACATTATGTAAAGAAACAATAAGCTTAATGCTAAGTTTTTGTAGTTGTTGTTGTGTTTGGTCTTAGACTTAAGTTTAAAAAAAAAACAAAACTATTTTTAATTCAATTTGTTGCAAAAACGGAACCAAGCGCACATTGGCAAAAAGTTTTTTCTCTTTATATATATATATATAAACTTTAAATTAATTTAGCTTTTGTTTGTTTGTGCTAAACAACTTTAGGTGTATGTTGTATATGTGTGTGTGTGTAGTTAACAATGTTTTTTTTTTTCTTTGTTTAATATATAATTTTGTTTTTTGGTTGTTAGCACTTCACTTTGTGTGTTTATATGTGTGTGTGTGTGTGTTTGTTTATAAAGTTGTCGCTTTGAAATTTAAACAATTTAATATAATTGCTAGACTTAATTAATAATTTGTGTTTTTTGCTGTTATTTTAGTCTTGCTAAGGACTCAATTATAAGGCGCTAAATTTGTTTCGTATAATGTGTTTGTTGTTGTTGTTGTTGTAACTACTTTGCTTTACTTATATATAAACTTTGCTATAACTAATATATATATATATGTATATATTTAATATGTTTTTACTATTTTTTCATTGCACTTTTAGCTGTGCATATAAAAAATTGTTTTTGCTTATAGCATAAAAAGTTGCTCTTGGTATAAATCTTTTGTTAGGTTTTTTTTTCTATCTTTTTTACAAAAAAAGTTTGTTTGTTTTCTTTAATGATATACAAGGTAAATTTGATTTGTTAGTTTAATGTTTTTAAATTAAAAAGTCCAATGTCTATTAGCTTGTACCCGCCTGTTGAAAAAATCCCCACTAAAACCATTGCACAGTTTAAAATTAAATAAAAATTAATATAATTACAATATAATAAAGGAAAAAAAATGGCCAACAGTTAACAGTGCAGCAAGTCAGCTTAAAACTATAAAAATAAACTAATATACTAAAAAAAATGATTAAAAATTGACGCATCAGTCGGCGCGCTGCCCGAACTGCCCAAAAAGGTAGAGTATGGAGTTGAGGTTTGTGGGCATAGAGGAGGGCTAGTGGGACGTTTTGTGACAAAGTCAACAAGGCTTAGTTGAGTCTTCATATCAAATTTTTTTTCCAAGTCTAGCTACTATAAAATATATATACAATATACTGCCTACAGCTTGTAAAGTTTAAATACAAAAAAATTAATAATTTGCGCATAGTTTAGAAAACAATTTTGGTGTATCTAGCTCCCACAGATCTTGGGAGATCTTCATTCATACAGACAAACGGACATGGCTTAAGCTAATGTTGATATACAAAATAAAAACTATAGTTTGCCACGCCTCCTGCTACCTATCACAAAACATTGCACAAATCTACAACAAACATCCTTAACCCTTTGGGTACAGCATATAATAAAAAGAAATCTTTTTTCAAAAGGAACTTAGTTAACTAAATGCTTAAAGTTTAAACACTCGCATTAGTAAGAGACAACAACAGCTCTGCTGTGCTCTTCGCTTGTATATTTTTGTGTGTGTGTATGTGTGTGTGTGGTTCCTTGTGTGTGTGGTTTCAGCCAAGAGAGAGGCAGCACGTAAGCACGAGCGAGAGAGCTCCCTCTCCCTACTGCCAACTGTATTTTGCAGCAATTCTGCGCCATATTCACCGCATCAAAGCGGATTTGCGCTTAATCTTGGTACGCAAACCCCGCAGTGGTTTCACTCGCTTCACATTTGCCGCAGCCACCGCATTGACCATGGCCGCACTCAAATGCTGTTGCTGTAAATGATGCGTTTGTGCCGCTGTCAACATTGAGCCCGCCGCCAGTCCATAATAATTACTGGTGGACACCACTGCACCACTGCCAACAGACGCAGCGCCATACAAATCCTCAAAGCTGGCACGATGCTGCAGCGGCGACGCCACGCCTTGTACATTGGCTGCTGCGCTGCTGAGTAGCGCCATTTTGCTGCCATTGCTGCCATTAGTATAGATGGCATTGCCATTGAGTAGTTGTGCCTCGTGCTCCTCCTCGATGCTGCGGCTTGAGGCACGCTTGTGTGGTGATCCCTGACTGCTGCCCATGCTGCTGCCATTGCTGTGATAATGCGTTGTGGCCGTCGAGCCACATTCCACGATAGAGGAACGTGAAAGCGAGAGCAAAGCATCGACGCCATCGCGATGACGCTGCTGATCGGCCAGCTCCTCGGGCGTTACATTGTGACTGTGAATGGAAAGGGGTATATTTTAATATATGTTCATAATATTATAATTACAACTAAAATTACAAAAGTATGCGTTGCTATAACCGCGTGGATGCAAGTCATCCATAAGGTGTAGAAATTACTTGTATGACAATTTGAATCAGGATGACAATTAGAAGAGGTTTACAATTCGTGAACTATTTAACAGATCCGAACGTAAGTCTTTAAATTTTATAACAATTTGAATCATGATGACAATTAGGAGAGGATTACAATTCGCAGATTATTTGATAAATCCGAACGTAAGTCTTTATATTTTACAAAAATTTAAATCGGATGACAATTAGACAAGGTTTACAATTCGTGGACTATTTGTCAGATCCGAACGTAAGTCTTTAAATTTTATAACAATTTGAATCATGATAACAATTAGGAAAGGTTTACAATTCGAAGATTATTTGATATATCCAAACGTAAGTCCATAAAGACTAGAAATAATCTGTATAACAATTCGAATCATGATGACAATTAGGAAACGTTTGCAATTCGTGGACTATTTGCCAGATCCCAACGTAAGTCTTTAAATTTTATAAAAATTTGAATCGGATGACAATTAGAAGAGGTTTACAATTCGTGGACTATTTGACAGGTCCGAACGTAAGTCGTTAAATTTTATATCAATTTGAATCATGATAACAATTAGGAAAGATTTACAATTCGTGGACTATTTGTCAGATCCCAACGTAAGTCTTTAAATTTTATAGAAATTTGAATCGGATGACAATTAGAAGAGGCTTACAATTCGTGGACTATTTGTCAGATCCGAACGTAAGTCTTTAAATTTTGTAACAATTTGAATCATGATGACAATTAGGAAAGGTTTACAATTCGTAGATTATTTGATAGATCCAAATGTAAGTCCATAAAGACTAGAAATAATCTGTATAACAATTTGAATCGGATGACAATTAGAAGAGGCTTACAATTCGTGGACTATTTGTCAGATCCGAACGTAAGTCTTTATATTTTACAAAAGTTTAAATCGGATGGCAATTAGACAAGGTTTACAATTCGTGGACTATTTGCCAGATCCGAACGTAAGTCTTTAAATTTTATTAGAATTTGAATCGGATGACAATTAGAAGAGGTTTACAATTCGTGGACTATTTGTCAGATCCCAACGTAAGTCTTTAAATTTTATAAAAATTTGAATCGGATGACAATTATAAGAGGTTTACAATTCGTGGACTAGTTGTCAAATCCGAACGTAAGTCGTTAAATTTGAATCATGATGACAATTAGGAAACGTTTACAATTCGCAGATTATTTGATAGATCCAAACGTAAGTCCATAAAGACTAGAAATAATCTGTATAACAATTTGAATCAGATGACAATTAGAAGAGATTTACAATTCGTGGAATATTTGCCAGATACAAAAGAAGTCTTTAAATTTTATAACAATTGGAAAGGTTTACAATTCGTGGACAATTTGCCAGATCCGAGCGTAAGTCTTTACATTTTATAACAATTTGAATCGGATGACAATTAGAAAAGGTTTACAATTCGTGGACTATTTGACAGTTCCGAACGTAAGTCTATAAATTTTATAACAATTTGAATCGGATGACAATTAGAAGAGGTTTACAATTCGTGGACTATTCATAGATGATTTGATAGATTCCAACATAGGTCCCTAAATAGCTTATGGCTAAATCACTGATTTTGTTAGAATGCGGTCTAACACTACTTGGACACATAAGTTTTGTACAAAATCGAGGGTAATCCCTTACAATCTCTCTGTCTAAGACGTTAAATACCATATACAAAAAACTAAAAGCCAAGGGGAAACGCCTTTTTATCCAGAGACATTTGTCACTCACTTTTCCTCGCTGCTGTCATAGGCTGCATCGGATGAGGCACAATTGCTATCAGCGCCAGCACCACAGTTAATGCCATTACCATTGCCGCTGCTAAGATTTATGTTTTGTTGCATAACCAAACTGCCGCTGCCATTGCCATTGGTTAAAGGCGTGGAAGCGCCACTATCGGCATTGCTATTGCCGCCTGCGGAATAGGTATGATCCTCGCTAGGCGATGAGGTGATAACCGGTGCGCTGCAATACATAAAACATTTACATATTGATATTATTATATACTATAATGCTACTCACCCATTTTGAAATGACTCCGTAAAGGCCTTTGGTCCGTGTTTCAAAAATAGCATTGCCGCTGCCGCGTGTACATCATCCATGCTATCAGCGCCACAGTCCCTGGCCAGACGTTCAAAATTATACGGCCCATTGCCCGTTGGCACACCATTACCATTGCCATTGCCATGTCCATTCAAATTGGCATAGTTGTACTTGCTGTTGTTATTGTTGTTGTGATAACCACTGGCACTAAAATCTGATGGCAGTTCATCATCTTGCTGTGCACCAGCAAAAGCCTTGGACAGATTAGGATATAGCTTGGGATCGAAACGCTCATGGCTGCCGCTTGTTGCTGCATTCGCAGCATTTCCAGCTGTTGTTGCATTGCCTGCAACTGATACTAATGTACCCGTAATATTGCTGGTATTTGAATTATTGGACAGTCCATTGGCTTTGGCAGTCATAATGGGTGCGCCGCTAACAGATCCACCATAGCTACTACCGCCACCATCCAATGTATCGTAGCCAGCGCTGCCGGGACTCTTAAGAGTATTTATCTTGTCTACAGCTGAGTTGGGAAAGAACGGTGAGCGATTCAAGGCCTGTATGAGATTTTGTCGTTGTTGTGGCTCCACACGCCAAAGCGAACCTTTGCCCATGTTCTGTAAAAGGAAAAGTCAAATGTTAATGGATATTTGTAATAAGCCAAGTAAAGATTGGGGAGATAACTCAAATGAAGCCTACAAATGCTGCAAAATCTGTAGCGGAATGCAGAAAGAGTCTTAATGAAACCTGCAGACAAAAATCAAGCCGAATATTTGTGCTTTTGAGGAACAGAGCTAATGTTCTGTGCCGTCACTCCTTAGAGCAAATGGAAGATGCTAGCCAGCTTGAGAGAGCATCCTCTCATTGTTTGAAGTACCTGCTGGCTGTGTTGTGACAAAGGTGAAGTGTTTCCACCCCGCGAACAAGCACATCTTGTACATGGAGGGGTTTATTTTAATTAAAGAACACAAACGTTAAAGTGGAAGTTCCTTGACTCCCGAGAAGTTCAACAAGCATATTTTTTTGTAACTGAGCGATTTGTTATTCCGCAAAGTCCTTAACACAATCAGCATCAAATATACTAAGATCTGCGAGAGCTAGTTGGGCTATTCCTAGTTCATTATACATTTGTTCAAACGAAGGAAATTCCGTTTCACTTTTCGTACTAGACAAAGGCACGAATGGAGCCGCATGCTATTAGAAGAGCCATACCATAACAAAAGTCGCGCTACAATGCTATCATTATCCTTGCACCCAACATCATCATGTTTAACATACCGGCGCCTTTTCCACCTTAACAAAGCTTTTGTTAAGCGAGAGATTGTGACGCACGCTGTTCTTCCAACCGGTTGGTGCTGTCGTAAAGTACGGAAAATGTTGTACAATCCAGGCATAGATTTCCTTTACTGGCAGCGCCTTCTCAATGGAACCCTCAATGGCCATGAATATTAAGGAACTGCAAAATAGAAAAATCGTTTTATAACAAATCCGTGACTAAGTGACTTTGTTCCAAAACACAAACCTAAAGCTATATGGCGGCTTGTTGTTGGTATGCACAAGCGGATCATATGGCACATTATTGGGATGCTTTTGTTTTTGTGGCGTATTATTGTTGTTGTTGCTGCTGCTGCTGCTGTTGTTGTTATTGTTGTTGCTGTTGGCATTGATATAGCCAGCAGTGCCAGCTGCTGTTGACTTGGCTAGTAATTGTTGCGATTGTTGATGTTGTTGCTGCTGCTGTTGGATGCCAAACTGCGGCGTACTGGTCAGCATGCGGGAGCTAGAACTATTGGCGCCTAGTTCAAATTCCTTGAGTGAATCATCATTGTCATAGCTGGAATAACTGATGGGACTTCGAATGTTGCTCATGCCACTATTGTTGTTGGTATTGTTGCTGCCACCACTGCCACTGCCACTACCCAGGTTGTTGTGCGCCTGCGGTGGCGGTGTTATGGACAACTGCAAGCTGCGCGGTTGCAGTGCAGCAGTAGTGCTATAATATGTAGCGCCCGGCGGTAATAAAGTGCTATTTGGCGTATCCGCCTGCAGATTCACGGCTGAGCTGGTGCTGTAAAAAAGAGGTAGCACATTAAACTAAGTCTCTAGGTTGCACATTTTGTCTAGACTTACATGACATGCGGCGTGCCACCCAAGTGGCTGACAAAAGTATAACCGGCAGGCAATGAAGCCGCCGCCGCGCCCAGCAGCGCCGCCGTTGTAGTCGCCGCCGTCTGCTGCTGTGTGCTGTGCTGTATGCTGGCGGTGGTTTCTATACTAGTTGTGGTTGTAGCCGCCGCTGGCACGGCTGCTGATGCGGCATTGTTGCTATAGTTGACTGCATCAAAGACTGCATTAAAACTGGACTTGTTGGGCGTGGGACTGTTGCCACCATTGACAGCCGCTGTAGATGCGCCGCTGGCCGAGCATGAGCTCAACGAAGAGTTATTCGATGATGCTGGTGAACTGACCACCGTTACCGTGGAAGCCACATGTCCACTATGCTCCACGTGCACGTTCATTTTTTCGCGCAGATATTTTTTATGCGGATGATGTGTGGTTGTATTGCTGCCAGCTACCACAGAGGCTTTATAGACACCACCAGCGTTGGTGCCATTGCTGCTTACATAGATTTGTGGCTTGTTGTTGGTATTGTTGCTGCTGGCGCTGCTGGCGGCAACCACAACGAGTGGTGCTGTGCCTCCAGCAGCACTTACTGGCACATAGCTATGACTTAGCTGATTTGCATTTGTATTACGCACGGTGGCTGTCAAATAGGTGGCACCACTGCTGGTGCTGCTGGCGCACGTTGCGGCTGTGCCGCCTGTCGCTTTGGTGGCTTTGTACTCCACTACGGTGGTGGTGCCGCTGGGTCCCTTATGCACGGTGGTTGTGCTATAAACAGCCGATGTACCAGTGCTGGGCACTTTAAGCTGCTCTTCCGTATAGTGTGCGGCTTGTTCACTGCTGCTGCTTAAAACTTGGCCACTGGGCAGCTCTTCGATGAGGTCACTGACTATGCAAATGTTGTTGCCATTGCCTGCGCTAATGGGCGTGGCTGCTTTCAACGCGCTAGCCGAAAGCGCCACAGTTGCACCACGTTTTAAATTGGACGTTGCACCATTACCTGTAACAATGCCTTTGATCAAATTGGTATCGTTGAGCCAGGCGAGTGGTCTCAGCTCGCCATCATCATCCGGTCCACGTAAGCCTGCGGTAGCTGCAGCTATAGCTTCACCCGTGCCTAGCTCTAGTGGTTCAGCGGCTAAGAGCACAATGTTGCCGCCGGCATTGCCTTGGGAGCTGCTGCCATTACTAGAGTTGACCACACTGGCTGCACCACTACTGACTGGTACCACTGAGGCGGCATCATAGGTGGTAAAGTTGCCATTGTGTTGCACAAATATATATTTGGAGCTGGCTGGCATATTGCCGTTGTTGTGGCTGTTGTGGTTGCTATGGTTACTTGTTGTTGTTGTATTCACTGTATTTGTGGTCGGTGCAATGCTGCGATAGCCATGGACGGCTGCTGCTGCGGCGGCAACCACCGCCGTTGCTGTTGTAGCTGCAGCTGCAGCCGTTTGTAATTGTCCACGAAATTGACTAAGATCGTGTGTGGTCAGTAGCTGCGTGGGATTATCCGTGGACATGCTGTAAGAGAATAGAAATATGATTAGGAAATCGGTTTAAAAATTTGTAAATCATAGTATCAAAAATGAATACGATAAACGTTTGCGTACAACGAATCGAATCCGGAACCGAATCGATTACTCCGCGAAATATTTGGGTTTGCAAAAAAAAAATTCTTGTTTTCAGTAAAATTAGAATAAAAGCTAAGAGCTTCTCCCCCTGCGTTCTCCGCAACCCAAACGTCGCTTGGCTTTTCACATGCCTTTTGAGACAACCCGACTGTAATATAATTAAATTTTGATTTCCAAGAAATTATTCCCGGCCTGACTCTAAAATATTCTAAACCAACAAAGTTCACCACTCCACTTCCTTTCTGATTATGCAACGTTTACTCATTCTTCGGAAAACCAGATGTTTAAAATTTTCTTTGCTAAATTTTCTTTAAAAATGAGCGGATCAAGCCCTCACAAAATAAATGTACAAACTGCTCGGTAGTAAAAAATGTACTACTAGCATGTGTAATGTTCTACATAATGGACAGCTCTCCGACTCCTTCGAAGTGCGACAGGGAGTAAGGCAAAGGGATATTCTGTCGCCGTTCCTGTTTTTACTGTCGATTGACGATGTACTGACTGCCACCGTAGGTACAACTGAGAGACATGGTATCCAATGGAGACCTTTTGAGAGGCTAAGCCACTTGCGGGATGAACGAGATGTGTCAATCACTGCAAGTAAATGGAGAGATGGCTGGTCTAAGGATCAACTGCAACAAATCCAAAATAATGCACACTGTCCGCTCAGCACATCAGCCCATTATTCTGAGACAGACGCCCATTGAGGAGTTTAAATAGTTTAACTATCTAGGAAGTTTTGTATCGTCAGGCGGAGCAACGGCTCTGGATGTTAACAGCAGAATGAGTAAAGCCCGCAGCGCCTTTGGAATGTTGTCTTTAGTATGGAACTCTAGTCAAATTTCCCTACGAACCAAGTTAAGGCTCTTTGAATCCCATGTCAAATCTGTACTGCTGTATGCCTGTCAAACCTGGAAAGTCTCTACCTCCATCACGAAAAGATTACAGGCATTTGTAAACCGCTGCCTTCGATACATTCTTAAGATTCGCTGGCCGCAAATTATATCGAATCCAGAATTGTGGCGCAAAACGAGTCAAAATCTTTTGAATGTCGAAATTAGACAGCGGAAGTGGCGCTGGATTGGCCACACGTTGAGCAAACCAAATAACAGCATCGTGAAGCAGTCCTTCGAATGGAATCCTCAAGGTACACGTCGAGTTGGTAGACCAAGAACTACTTGGAAATGAACAGTATTGGCCGAAGCAGCAACACAGCGTAAAACGTGGCCACAGCTGAAGTATCTGGCCGCAGATCGGGAAGGATGGAGTAAGTTTGTCGCCGCCCTATGCCCCAACCGGGGTTGAAGGACTTGAAGAAAATGTTTAATATTTAGTTTTTGATTCCCGCTTTAGGAATTTAAGAAACCCATAGCAACACTTTCATTTATTAAATTTATAACCAGCTTTAACATCACCTTTAAATTTAAACAAGGATTAAAGCTGCTGCTATACATTTCATACAATAGATGGCGCACAAGTGCAGCCTGCAATTGCAATTGAAATTTATATTGCATACTTTTATGCGTTCGAGTTAAATAAATTCCTTGTGACAGCAGCAGCATCCATCCTGCATATGCAACAGATGCCACAAAAGTGCAGCCAATCAAAATATTTGTTGCATGCCTCTTTGTGGCTTGAATGCTTTAACAATTGCTTTTGGCCAAAACAATTTATATTGCCAGACAATGGCAAAATTGAGTTGGAAACAACCGCAAGTTAAACAGAACTGAAAAATGTCTCTTTTTGGTCAGAAAATTGACGTCATAAATTTTGTGGTCAGCAGCTGCTTACGTCATTGTTAAAAAGTTATTTTTTATTTGATACATTTTATTTCAACAACAACGGAGTTGATTTTTTTCAATTTACGCGTCTAGTTTTTTTTTATAGTCACTCCCCAGAAAATTTGCTTGATGTCAGCAGCGACGTTGACTGCGGCGTCGACAGCGCTTCACCTGCTGCGACGTTGGTAATTTGGTAGTTTTTCAAAGTTTTTGTTTTTTACTATTTTCTTGTTTTCGTTTTTAACAAATTTGATATGTGTGTGTGTCACTGTGTGTGTGTGTTGTGGATTATCTTATCAACATTTGGTGGCATTTTGTTGCTATAACAATTCTGTACAGATTCTAGCAAAAAACATGACAGTTGGGGAGCTGGATTTTCCTACAAATTTTCCTAGAAATATTTTCCTCATCTCTTCCCAGATTAACAACGTATAAATTAGCCAGCTAAGGCCATGGCCATAAAAACAGTATTTAAAAAAAAACACCCTCTCTTAGTAATTTCTTACGTATGCTAACTAAGTTTATCTATTTTTACGCTTTCAATTAAATGAATAGCAACAAACATAATAAATGCATTCCCTCAATTACTACATAAAAGAGTACATTAGGTTAAGAGCTTCGATCTCGAGGTCGGGGGTCTTGAGACGGGTAAACTGCACAACTTCATTAGCTAAACGGTAGTTGGCCTTTTGCCAGGTCTGGCACGCGATATTGTTGTTGGGACAAGGACAACGGCAACAGTAACACCAACAGCAACAACAACAACAACTGCAGACGAGCAACAACAACGACAACAATCAAACACGAGTCTAACCAAGTAATATGTATTATTATTTATTGATTTTCAACAAAAAGCAACAATAACAAGTAATAAATGGCAATCGATTTGTAAAGCAATAAAATTACTTAAACATGCGCTTGCAACAAATACAACAACAAGAACAAGTGCAAAATATGCGCGCCACAAACCTACAGCAACAACAATAAAGCGCGCAAGTCACAAGCCAAAGTCAAAGCAACACAAACAAACAGTGCTGCAAAAAAGTTTTGACACAGTAGCTCTGTAACAATTAATTAAACTTTTTAATTAGGCTGGCTGAATATTAAGAGAATATCAATTATTTTTGTTCGCGTATGCGTTAACTTTTGCAATATACTGTGCGCACTAAAACCTCACTTTAACCCCAATGCTGCGCTGCTTTACACTGCCGTCCATATTAATATTGCATGTGTGCAACGTGCTTGTTGTTATATGTATACTGTATAACAACAAACACATGTACATACATTCGTGCACGCTGCTTTTGCTTGGCACGCTTTTGTCACTCAAGCAGCAGCAGCATCAGCGGCAGAGGCAGCGAACAGCGAACGCCACGCCATAAACAAAAACAAAAGCTTGCGACGCAATTTTGAAAGTTTGCGTCGCGTCGCCGTCGTCTTGGCAACTTTACTACCATATTGTTGTTGTTGATATTACTTTTTTGCGCTAGGTAAACAACACACAGAAAAACAAAAATTTGCAAGAGCGTAAAAAAGAGCGCGTGCTATTCGCAAAAGCAGGAGCTTTAAAAGAGAGCGCAAACTTTTTTTTTTGTTGTTAATGCTAAGCGTTTGTCTTATGACGCGGCGACATAGCCCAGCGTGGTTTCATTTTTGTTATGTATATGTATGTATGTACTTAAAGGTTTATGCATATGTATGTATATGTATATGCGCCATAATCAATTAACAAATATAGAGCAAAACTTTGGCATTGCACTTTTGTGTACTTATGTTTTTTTTTTTCCTTTTTGTATATGCCCAGCTTTAGTTTCACACGCATACCAGCATACAGTTATATACATATACATATTAGTTTCAAACAGTGACGTGTTCAAAACAGCGCGCTCGCATACATCACTCAAGTTCTTGCTCGCTCTCTCTCGCTTCTGCTTTGTTGCTGTTTATTGTTTATTATTGTGTTGCTGCCGTTTTTGTTTTCAAAAGAGCGGCGACAACGCCATAAAAACAAACAAACGGCGCAGTTTTTCAATTTTAAGAGCGGCTCAAAGAGAAAAGACGCGCTCAATGTGCTTTGTTTGTTATTTTTGTTATGTTATGCTTTTTCTTTTCTTGTTTTTTTGCACTATTATTCACATTTTTCTTTACATTTTGTTTTTTGCGAGAAAGCAAGCAGCCGAGAGAGAGAGACGAAAAGAAATTTGTTCATTCAACTATGTACAGTGTACCACGAAACTTATAGCCAGCGTCTCCTCTAGCTGACGCTGACGCTCTAGGAGGAGGTCAGGCGGGAATTTGTTCTAGAAACGCCAACTGTCTACGACCTATGACCTTTAGCTGCCTCTTAGCTTTCTATGCAACTGGCGACTTTTTGTTGCAGTTGTTGTTGTTGCTCTCTCTTTTTGTTAAAATTTGTTTTTGTAGGCGTCATAATGTTTCCGCCTGTAAATGTCAACCTGGGCTTGCATTTGACCCTATTTTTATTTTGCTGCTAATTAGCAACAAGCTAAACTGTACTTTATTCTAGGAGAAACAAAATATAGAGTACAGTAAGAACTAGTTAACTAGAATAAATGGTTTTTTAATGACGAGTATATTGCTGTCAAATACACATAAAAATACAAACAGCGCTCAGAATTTGTAGCCATTGTTCTTATGCTATGTTCACACTAAGTCGCAGCGACAAAGCTTAAGTAACGTCACAGGAATGTAAAAAAAATGTATTGATTTGCTTTAAAAAAGAAGAATAAAATAATCTTTATGAACAAAAGTTGTTTAGTTTTGTATCAGAGGTCTTCCAAAGTCCTACAGGATATATTTCAGTGGGGCCAAATTAGGATACCTAGTACCTTGAAATTTTTTTTTATAACTATTTGTGGCTATAGTAACATAATTTTGAAGTCAATTATTTTTAAGTCGTCACATTTTAATTTGGGCCTGAAAGATTTAAAGTTTCAATTTATCTTGCTTCGCCAAGTTTTATTTGTTAGTACGCAGCAGCTAAAAAGGCTTCAAAACAAAAACTGCAATTGAGTGTAAACAAATAAATAATGCTGGATGCATATTTGTGGGCAAAAAAAAAGCCGGAAAATCTGCATCATTTTTAATTAAAAAGTTTGGTTTTGTTCGGAAGCATTTTTAGCTGCCGGAACCGGTCAATGCAAACAGAATTTGTTGCTATAGTCGCTACAAAATGTACAATAAAAAAAATATATTCCATGGACATTTTCATTATGGCGTAAAGACACACAATAAAAAAAGTAAAAACTATATTTAGGCAAAATCAAATAGTGAGTAAGACAATTTAGTACATTGAAAGAGTTTAAGGAGGCTATTGTGAAGGAATGGACGAAATTGGATGTATCCTAACTCCAAAAGTTAATAAATTCAATGCCAGGGTGTGTGCCCTCCCATTTAAGTAATTAAAGTTCATTCAAGAATATTTCATTTAAGTTAATTTAAGAAAATAACATAATTATAAAATTATAAGTTCGCTCCGGAAAATATTAATTAAATTTTTGAAAAATGTTACATAACCTTCAAAAATTTTCTTTGGCCTTTTTTGAATTATTATTTTGTTAACTTTAAGGAAAAATTATATTAAAAAAAAATTCTTAGAAATTATAGTTTTAATAAAGGCTTTTATGTTTATTAGTTCAATTATTTCGCGCACCTTAAGTTTATGGTTAATTGTTAATTGGACAAACAAATCGAAAAATTTATAATAAATTGTAGATTGAAAACTACTTTATGAAGAAGAGAAAATAATAGCTTAAAATATTCAACACGGTTTCTATATTATGTAAAAATTTATTATCATACATATTCGGCAAATTTAAATGTTTTCGAATTTCGAAAAATGAATGCTATTTAAAGTATATACGAGGTGTGTTCAAAAAGTAAGGTCAATGTTTCAAATTTCGCGGGCAACGTATTTTCGATTATCGATTTTTTTGTTTTGTTGTGTTGGTACACTCTTCCAGAACATCTGTACCAAATTTCAAGTGAATGGCATTTTTTGTTTGGTTGTGAGAGGCGTAAAGGTTATAAGTGTTTTGCGTGCTCTGCGATTTTTTGCTATCGAATATGGATCAACGAATTGCTTAAGTCACCTTACTTTTTGAACACACCTCGTATGTATATGGGGTAAGTTTCAAGTTGATATGTTGAGGGGTGTGGTAGAAAACGCGGTAAATCGATTGCGGGAGTTGGGGGGTCCGCATCGATAAAATGTAGATGTGGAATCGTTCATTAGATTCACATGAATCAGCTTACCAAAAATTATGATTCGAGGTCACTTGCAACCAAAACTAGGTAGAGTCAAATATTGGCGCAGTTTATAGGCAGGGGAGGTGAAATTTGTATATTTTTGACAATAACTTTTTCTGTATTTGTCCGATCCGTTCATTTTTGACACTCAGATGCGTGGAACCATAACGCATCACTATGTTAAACTTGAAAATAATCAACAGTGTGGCCAATAACCGCGAAAATCTACTGCGGGGGATCGGGGTAAAATATTGACATGATTCAACAAACTTCATCTTCTGAGGAAATATACGCACCAGCTGGTTTGGCGTTTCTAGCTCTTCTATTCTCCGAGATCTAGGCGTTTATACGGTCAGGGCTCAATCGCTACCCGAGGTTATAATAAGCATTGGTATGAAGGACTTGGGGTCTGCCACGCCTCCTTCTGAAAGTTACATACAATGCACAAATCTAGTATAGATTGATCTCTGGGGATTAATTGAAAAGTGTCAAAAAATAAATTTCTTTATTTTTTCTAAAAAAAAAAAAAACAGTTGAATATTAATTTAAAATAAATGTATAAAAAAAACAACAAATTCTTTCAGAAAAACTTTTTCGTAGATTTTTTGGTGCGCCAAACATTTTTTTAAATTGAATTAGCTGCATTGCGTCAAAATTTCAGAACGAAACAAAGATTTTTTCTCACATAGTAAATAGTAAGCACTAAATACCAAATTGCTGATTTTAGATTTTTTTTGGGGGGGGACACTTTCGGAGTCCAAAGATCATCAAAATCGCCATAACATTTTAATCGCAAACATTTTATTTCTTTTTTTTTGGTCAAAAAAAAAATGGTTGAAAAATATATGCTTTAAAATGGATATGAAAAAACAAAACACTATTTTAGTTCAGTTTGCTTATAATTCACAGCAGGTTCAAACAGTGATTGCACTAAGATGCAACTTTTACGAAATTTAATCGTTATATTTTTGTTTGCTTATTGATATTGATTATATAATTTAATTATTTATAGACCAGATTTTTAAGGTTATTTTTTTGTTCTTTTTTTGTTTATTGCAAATAACAACTGGGGCTTAAAATATATAAACCGTTTGTTCTAAAATAAAATTATTTTTTTCCGTATTTTATTTACAAAATGTCTTTATAAGACAATAAGTAAATTTACCAAATATTAATCAATAATAACAAGTTTAATAAAGTAAAAATAATAAT
Source organism: Chymomyza amoena (assembly GCA_037043745.1). Classification (NCBI taxonomy): domain Eukaryota; kingdom Metazoa; phylum Arthropoda; class Insecta; order Diptera; family Drosophilidae; genus Chymomyza; species Chymomyza amoena. Next base: position 17,114 of record JBAMAX010003650.1, on the reverse strand, counting down.
TTTAATAGGTTTTAAATAAATTTTTCATTTTATTTACAAGCTGTCTTTATTAGACAATAAGTAAATTTACTAAATAATAATAAAAATTAATAAAATAAAATTTAAAGAAAAATTCGATTTAACTCAGATATGCCCAATGTCCTACATATAGGACGAATCATACAAAAATAAATGAAAATGTTAAATTTTTTTGGAATTAGAAGAGATTGCCCTGTAAGCAGATACAAGTTTTTTATTTTATTTATTTTATTAAATTCTAAATTTTGATATTTTAGAAATGGAAAATTGCAAAGTGCCTAGCATAGCTAAAATTTTAACAATATACAAGTTTTGTATATGGAAAAATATTATACCATCATATTATTTTCGGAGATTTTTAAAAATTTAAATTTAATTTAATGATCGGAGTGAATAGAGAAGTCGATATACCCATGTCCGTCTGTCCGTGTGAACGCCTAGACCTCAGAGATGGTAAGAGCTAGAGTTACCAAACTTTCACATTAGATCCCATATTATTCTATAGGAGACAAGTTTATTTTATTTTTTTGATATCGGGGATAACTTATATAGCTCCCATGTGGATGTTTGAGAGGACCTCGACATAAAAAAGGTTTTAGATGAATAATTCGTTTGTTTATGAAGATATCGTAACCAAATTTGGTATTTTTATAATTCCCAATCACTGCACCAAATTTGATCAAAATCGGTTGACTATATCATATAGCTCCCATAGGACCGATCGGCCAAAATAACTTTTTTAAAGAAAAATTCGCTATATTTCGTTTTTTAATAAAGATATCCTAACCAGATTTGGCGTTTGAATTTTTTAGACCACTTAAGCAATGTGCCAAATTTGAATAATATCGGTTGACTATATCATATAGCTCCCATAGGTCCGATCTTCCAAAAAATCGATTTTTTAACAAAATTTGTTGTGTTTCGTTTGTTAAGATATTGGGACCAAATTTGACATTCGTGATTATTTTATAGTTCATAAGCACTGTACTTAATTTAATCCAAATCGTTTGACTAGATCATATAGCTCCCATAGGACCAATCGGTCCAAAAACACGTTTTTTATACAAAATTCGATGTGTTTTGTTTGTTTGTAAAGATATTTGAAATAAATTTGGTATTCACATCTTTTTTAAGGTATTTAAGCACTGCGTCAAATTTTATTGAAATCGGTTGACTATATCATATAGCTCCCATAGGAACGATTGGTCAAAAAAAAATTTTTTTGCTAAAAAATTCTTCTGTTTTTGGTTTTTTGTGAAGGAACCGGATTTTATTGCAAGCTAGTGGTACAGGGTATCCTAAAGTCGTCCGCGCCCGACTTTACGTCCGCCATTTTTTATACAAAATTCGATGTGTTTCGTTTGTTTGTAAAGATATTTGAACTTATTTCGGCATTCCGATCTTTTTTAAGGTATTTAAGAAGTGTGTCAAATTTTATTGAGATCGGTTGACTATATCATATAGCTCCCATAGGAACGTTTGGTCAAAAAAAATTTTTGCTTAAAAATTCTTCTGTTTTTGGTTTTTTGTGAAGGAACTGGATTTTATTGCAAGCTAGTGAGTGGTACAGGGTATCCTTAAGTACGCCATTTTTTTCTTTTATTAACAACTTATATGGATAATTATCATACAAAATAAAATATCATAACGACAAAGCGTAGCTGCGCTTAGAAAAATTCACAACTTTCCAAATCTAGCCATTTTACAACCCTACTTGTAGTGAAAGCTTTTAATTAATAACATTTAAATATTTCGCATTAAAAATTCCCATAAGTGTTTCTATTTATAGCCAACTTCTTTCTGTAAAAATTGCCATCTAAAAGGAGTAAACAAAAGTCAGACACCGAGCAGACGTAATCTATGAAAAATATATGTATATTTATAAAAAATTTTTTCCTTTTTTTCTCTTCTCAATATTGTGACGCTAATGATACGCTTATGACAGCCAATGGCATGACAGTGTAAACATGCCATAAGTTTCAACAACAGATGATTCATGCCTACATAGAAGTATACATATACATATGTACATATACATACGAGCAGAACAACAACAACAATCAATTGTTTCCTGACTATTTAGTTAAAAGTTTCAAATTGAGCTTGTCATAACAGCAACAACAACAATAATAACAATAAGTGACCAAACCAGCATGAGCAGTGTTGTTGTTATTGTTGTTGTAGTGGAATGTGAAAATTGTCACAACGCTCAATTGAAATGGGTGAGAACAAATTCTATATGAAAAAAATTAAATCAAATAAAACGTTGAAAATGTATGAAAGGAAAATGCTAAACGAGTTGCTTCCTCTTTTAATAAATAATGAGCGTAAATAAATAAAAGTGACAGAACGAAGCATGAGACACAAACTAAAATTATTAATAACAATAAATACAATAACAAAAAATAAATAACTTACAACAAATAAAACAAAACACAGTGTGCATGAAAGCAGCAGCGGCGGCGGCAACAAACTCAAGAGAGAGAGAAAGCTAAAGAGCGCAAAAAAGCTCTGCAGCAGCAATAAAGAGCAAGCAAACGAGCGAGTCTTTACCGTTGCCGGCAGAGAGCGCCAAAGAATTTTGTTTATTGTTTTTGCTGAGCAGCACTTAGCATTGCAACAGCGTGTTGTTTGTGTTTGGCTTGTGTTCGCTTTTAATTATTTTATTATTATTGCTTACACAAATGGAATCACAGCGCAAGCAAAATCAACATTATGTTTACCTTATATACATTGTTATCTTTTATAAAAATGTCAGCAAACAAGACAAAAAAAAATGCGTCATTATCTAATTGAATTATACAAAAAAAAAAGAATTAGCCACAACAACAATAAATAACAACTTAACCAATGGCCATCAGCATAGCAATAACAACAACAGACAGACACAAAAACAATAAAAGCCACACAATTAAATATACATAAACTAAAGTAAGAGCGCATAGACTAAAGAGAGTGTAAGAGTGAGAGTGCAAATAGTGCGCAAACTTCCGGCCGCCAACTAACACACACACACATGCACGCACCAACAGCTGGCGGCGCGTATATGTGTGCGTGTAAACGCCATAAATGACAACGAAATATAAACAAAAATGCTTGAAATTAATTTTCTTTTATGGGCAACAACAAAATACATACAAACACACACTCTTACAACTAGTTCTGACTGGGTTGAAGTAGACAGAGTCGCCTATAACAAAAATTTTTGCAAAAAATAAAAGTTGAGCAAAGTAATTTAAGAAAATTGTAAAAAAATTAATTATTAATATTAACGCTCGCTAAGCTTACTACTGTAAGCAACATTAAGCTTTTTTTTCCAACAGAATTTTCTCGAATTGTTTACCAAGCAAAACAACAAAAGAAAAAGAATTACGCGACAACTCAGGGCAGCAAACGACCGACCATGCGGCGTATACGTAACGTATGCCCTAACATATGCCTGCACGTGTATGTGTGAAAGCAACACATACTCACTCACGCTTGCCCTCTAAAGCGCTCACGCTCTCTCTAACTCAAACTCACACTCTTACACACACCGCAACAGTCATTTGTCGCTCTCTTACGCCATTTGCATTACGTATACGACTGGTTAGGCAGACGACTGACTGAAAACGAGGCGTCTCAGCCATGTGGGGGTTGGTATGGGTGAAAACTTAAATAATATTCTGCCTAGCATACTTAATCCACTACTAGTTAAAAAAAAAAATAGAAAATCATTTATAAATATAAATAAATGTTTTGAGCATATTCGAAATATTTTGCTTAAATAAATAAATAAATGAGCAAGTAAAAAAAAAAATTAAGAATACTTTAAGCAAATACGTACGTACTATGTGTGTACATATGTGTATATAATGGAATGCTTAGTGACAACAACAAAAGCAACAACAATAAGAGACAACAACGAGTCGAAAATCAAACGCACAAAAGTAGCAGAATTATAAAAACAACAAGTAAAATAAAAATACGACAAGGCCGTTGATGTCAGTTTGTGCGAGAGTTTGAGAGTGAGGCGCTGTTGTTGTTGTTGTTGTTGTTGTTATAATTGTTGCCACTTTTTTGTTGTAATTGCTTTATGTTTTTGGTTTTTTGTAATACACAAAAAGAAAACGCGTTTTATTTGCGTTGTGTGTTTTTTTTATTGATACACTTAGACGCATTTGTTGTAATTTAGCTCAAAAAATATTTCATAGAGTAATCCAAACTGCTGCGAACTGAGCAGCAGATCAGCAATAAAAAAAAAGATTTATATAAAGCAGGTGCTTTTTGTTTAATTTTCAGCTCACAATTTTATTTGCAAAATTTTTTGTTTTAATTCATAAATTTTCTATTGTTAGAGGTTGAGAATTTTGGGAAAAGTTTGAGATTTATGCAAACTTCAAAATGGAGTATATAAACACTAAAAAAAAGTAGTTACACATGCTTAGATATATAATATATACTAGTGGGCCCGGCAGATGTCCTGCCCAAACTTTTTGAATACCCATAGAGTGTATAAACATCGTAAGATTCTCTAGTTAGCTTATCTAGACAATCATAAGATTTTTGGTTTAGTCGACTTTCATGACTCTCTAAAAAGCCATATGGACGAACTTAAGTATTCTTAAGAGGGATCGCATCTCTAATTAATTCATGCCCCACAGAAACATTTCAACCCTTCTGTCTGCACTTAATGTGCAATACCCGGTGTAGAAAAATTTTCTACTATGCTATATTTACGATATTCACAAAAATGCGTATATCTCACGAACCAATACACACAAACACATCGCAATAGGCTTAAAGCCTCCGTATTGACAACTTCTAACACAAGCAAAAATCATATTTGAAATTCTTCAACGCGTTCTGGAGAACACCCGTAACACGTAAAACATTAACATTAGTTAATCTGACAATGTACAGAATGCCAACCTTAATTTAAAAAAAAATTTTAGGGATGGCAACCCTTATCACTTAACGGTATGAAAAATAGCTGATTACTTATTCTCAGACCTACCCAATAGACAAAAAAAATTTCATGGGAATCGGTCCAGACGTTTCGGAGGAGTATGGGCATTAACATTGTGACACGGGAATTTTATATATAAGATATATTTATATCGCCTAATCGTTTTGTTAGAATTTAAGACAATTTAATCTTTGGGAACAAGCTGTGAAGTGGCGCTCAGCACTGTACCTCCTGTTCATCGACTTCAAGGAGTCCTTCGATTCAGTAGACAGAGCAGCGATATAGCGGGCATTGCCGAGGAAAGGAGTGCCAGTCGACATCGTATTGAAAGTTAAAGCGATGTACGATGATGCGGACTTGGCGGTGCTACACATCGGGAAAACTGTTACTTCTTTCCAAATAAACACAGATCTCAGGCAAGGATGCCCCTATCACCACTACCATTCAATATAGTAGTTGACAAGGTTACGAGAGATGTATGCAGGTATAGGCGTGGGATTACGTGGAGTCTCAACCTTCATTTGGAAGACTTGGATTACGCGGACGACATATGTCTCATCTCTTAGTGATATCCAAGCCAAAGCGAATAATCTCGAGATCCTTGCCAGCAAAGTTGGACTCTCAATCCATCCGCATCCAAAACCAAAGCGATGCGTCTCAACCACACCAGCCAAGGTAGAATAACCAGCTGCGGAAACACTATCGACCAAGTGGTACCTTGGTACCACAATTTCCACCAGTGGTGCGGTGGATAAGGATATAGAGAATCGTCTCAACAAAGCGCGATACCTATTTGGACGCCTGTCTCGCATATGGAGAAACCAGCAAATAAGCATAAGAACAAAGCTGAGGATCTTCTTGTTGTACGGCAGCGAGACGTGACTGGCCCCGCAAAGAATGGTGTCGAAACTGCAGTCATTCGTGAACAAGTGCCTAAGAAGTATATTCGGGATATTCTGGCCCAACTGGATGTCAAACGAGGAACTACGGCACTGTACAAGAGAAGTTCCAATCTGCATTGAGATAGGAACACGCAAGTGGCGTTGAATCGGATATGCCCTTAGGAAATTCGAAGCAGCATTGTCAGGATGTCTTTGGAATGGAACCCCCAAGGAAGCAGACGAGTGGCAAGGGCAAAGGGAACCTGGCAATTTGCAATATTAAACGAATTGTCCCTAGACAACATCAGCTGGGACACAGTCTTTGGAATGGAGCTCCCAAGAAAGCAGGCGAGTGGGAAGGCCAAAGGCAACCTAGCAACGTACAATATTAGTCGAATTGTCCCCCCTAGAAAACATCACCTGGGACATCGCTAAGCAAACTGCGCCAAATAGAGTCCGGTGAAAAGTTGTTGTTCAAGCCCTAAGCTCCCTGGAGGAGTACTAAAAGGAAAAATATCTTTGGGAATGTCTAATTAATAATGCCTAACGATTTTTAATCAGAGAAAATTACTCGATTTTCACAGTAAAAACTGTCTGCAGGTTTGTATTTAGATTCAACTTATTACAGAATTGAAGAGCAAAAAGTCTTAAACTTATAGATATAACGTCATACTGGCCGATTAGATTTAGATTATTATCTAAAGTTTTGCGTAGAATACAAGGTCTTGGAGATGTTAACAAGCCGCAATAAACATTAAAAATTGCGTCAGCCATAAAGATTTTTCGCTTGAGGGATGACCTTCCCCTCATACCTTAACTATCCAGGTCTTCGAAACCATATTTAAGCCACTTTAGATGAATCGATTCTAGCTTCTTATCTAGTCCGCCATGATATTTTTCTGCTTTAGATGAACTGCCAGAACAATGCCCGATCACAGCTAAAGTATCTAAAGGCAGTGCCCTCAATATTGTATATAATATACACTGCGGTATTGGCAAACCCAAAGGCTAATGGCTAATAAATTATCAATATTAATATACCCAAAAATCATTTGATATCAGCTTTACAATACAAGGCTGAATGCATTTAGCAAATATATATAAAAATATCATATTAATATTAAAATGACTCGAAAAAAAAGTATCTGTAACTTCATGAAAAAAAAGTATCTATAACTTCATGATCTTATTTACAAGCCTTCACGCAACTATCAATATTTGTTAGATCAGAAACATTTACAATTAATGCTTATATACATATTCTTATATGTATTCTATGTACATACATACAATCTTAGTGCGTTTTAAACCCAAAAAGCTGCGCTACTAACAAAACTTGCACTGTAAGACACACACAGATACACACACGCACACAAAGGAATAATACAAAAAAAAAAACGACGCAAAGCTTCGTCTTGTCGTCGACGTTGACGCCGACGCCGCATTTGTTGTTGGCACGACGCTTTTTTTTTTGTGTTTTATAAATGTAGTTTATTGTTTTTGTTATTTTTATACTTAGATTTGCCTGCTCGTGCTCATTTAATTTATCTGTTTAGTTTTTTTAGCACGATTATGAAATCAAGCCAAAAGATTAGAAACGGAGCAAAGGTACAAATAACATTGTGCATAGCCAGCCAGCTAAGAGAGCGTTGATGAGACAAAAAAAAAACGAGCAATTGCACTCATTTGAAATAATACAAAATTAATGCATATAGCAGAGCCGGCCATTTTGTATAAATAAAAATATAAATTGTAGAAATTATACAAAAATAATTTAAACAGCAGCAGCAACAACAACAACTAACACACTACGCGCTCTTCTCAAGCTTAAGCATTAACGCTCTCATGTACACACACACACGCACGCACACATATTGTGCTCTTTGTTTTCATACTTTTTTGTTTGGCGTCGTGCGCGCCTATACACAACACACACACACACACACACACATAGACACTAAAATTGTTGTTGTCACTGCTGCTGTTGTTATTTGTTGTGTTGTAGTTGTTTTTTTATATTTTCCACATACCTCCACAGCGTTTACACACACATTCAAGCTGCCAACATTTGGCACACAATAATAACAATAACAAAAATTGCAAACAGCGTTTATGGCAAAAAAAAAAATTTATAATACAACAGCTTTTAAGAATTTGAAACACTTTTTGCAATATTTGTTGACTTTATAACATTTGCTGGCGCTTGCTTTACGTCTCTTACTAAATAAACTTTAGTATTTTACAAGTTTTATTTCTTATTTTTATTTTTCAACCGTAACGCACGCGAGCAACCAAACGAATGAACGTGTAAAGGCGGCAGCAGCAGCAGTCAGCAACAAACGAAATGCCGACCAAAGCTCTTGGCATGGCTGTGTGAGTGCCAGTATCGGTGTGCCACTGAGCGCCGGCCGCACATAACACACACACACAAACATACATATATACAGCAAGTCAAAGCAGACAGCACAATAAATAAGAGCGAGTAGGCAGGCAAGAGTGACTGCTGACTGACGCCAAAGCGAAGCAGCGTAAACTTTTACGTCGCACGTAAACAACAATAAAAACAACAACAACAAAACGCAAGCATTTAAGCAAAAAAGCGCGTGGTTGCGGCAGTGAGAGACCCATGCAAAGTGTGAGCGAGAGGCAGCCAGCCTGTATGGCATACGTGTATGTGTGTGTTTGCGCATGACATTGCCATTTATTGAAAAATAAGCAGAAGAGCAAGCCAGAAAACAAGCAGCAAAAACAAATTGAGCAATAAATACAAGTAGGGAGACAAAACAAGGCAATAAAACTCCAAGCTGTCGATCATTAACAAGGAGCAAAAGCGACATGAAACAGGATCATAATAATAATAACAACAACAGCTGTTAACAGCAGACGCGCTCTCTTAAGCTGTTATTGCCTGCGCTCTCTTAGCACGCCTAACTCCACTTCAAAGTGAACTCAATTGTGAAGCTTGCTGTTTTTTTTTTGTTGTTGTTTTTTTAATACCATATACATTGTATATGTACATTTGTAAGTGACTCAACTTGTGGTTTTTGCTGCTTCTACTGTGTTAAGTTTCTTTTTTTTTTTGCGCTAGCTTGTTGCACATTAATAAATGTTTATAAATAAATAAATTGCAAAAACACAAATTGTGAGCAATAATTATTATTATCGTATTGACTGTCAAAGGCTACAAATAAAACTATTGAACGTATACATATGCATAAACATATAGTATATTTAAAAAATTCAAACAACTTGCTCTCATCAAATTGTTTGCATAATCAACAACATTGCCACCCACAACAAGAATCAATCAATCAATAGAAAACTAACAAAAATTAGACCATCACGCAATGACAAATATGTACATATATATTTTTTCTGATTGATTAATAAATAACTAATTTAAGTTTTATTTAAAACGCCAAAACTGATAACAACAATAAGCCCAGAACAAGGTAACGCAACGACGCAAACTGCGGCAGCGACGTCGACTGCGACACGTGCGCGCAGGAAACGAAAGCAAAAAAAAAAAAAATGGCTTAGTACAATTAAAGGCTGCATTGGCGGCGCTTGCAGCGAAAATGGCAGTGACGTTGGCAGCGACGCAGGTCGACTTTTAAATGCTCTTACGAGAGCGAATGACGCTAAGCGCGTTTGTGTCGGGAAAATATATATTTATTTTTAAATTTAATACAAAATAAAATATACAAATGCAATAAAATAAATAAAAAAAAATTAATAAATACAATTTATTTATACAATTAAAAAAAAAAAGTTTATTAAAGGCATGCAATTAATGAATTCTTAAGTTTATGCACAATTAGTACAAAAATCAAATGAAAAAGTTTTACAACTTGGTAAATCTCAGGTTATTTTAGGCAACAAAGGTATTTTCAATTTCCGATCGAAATCTTAAAATTAAAAAAGAGTAATTGCAAAAAATTATGTTTTAGTGATTTACAAGAATTGATTAAGATTTGCAGACAGATCTTGTCATTATATAAATTAAATTTATTCACGCTCTATAATGTATATAGTTAAAGCATATTGAAAAAAACTTGGAAAAACTAATACGATTGAAACAAATGATTTTTAAGTCTTCAGAGAAATTATTGAAGCGGATAAGTCGGTATAGAAAGTTCCTATTTCATATAATATACAACTTGGTTTATTTTTAGCAAAAAACAAAATTTCCAATAGAAATCTTAAAATTAGAAGAGTAATTGCAAAAAATAAAGGGTTCTTTAGTGATTTTAAAGTATTGATTAAGATTTGCTGACAGCTCTGGTCATTATATAAAGTTAAATTTTAATCGCCCTCTATTATGTAACTAGTCAAGGCATAGTAAATAAATTAGAAAAAAAAACTAGAAGGATTGAAACAAATGATTTTTAAGTGTTTAGAAAAAATCATAAAGCGAATCAGTTGGTATAGAAAATTCCTATTTCATATACATAATAAATAATTTATTATATCTGCAATAAAATCGTTTATGTTACACAATCTATAACTCCAAAGCGGCTGGACCGATTTTTATAAACTTTGATTTTGCTTGGTATAGCAGATTATGTAAAAAACTTGACAAATTTCAGCTGAATAAAGGTTGGAAATCGTAAAAAAAAATAATAAAGACATACTTTATATAAAGTTAAATTTCTTCACACTCTCCTAGTCAAAGCATATTGAATAAATTGAAAAAAACTAGTAGGAATAAAACAAATGATTTTTAAATGTTTAAAGAAAATCATAAAGCGAATCAGTTGGCATAGAATATTCCTATTTCATATAATATATAATTTATTATATCTGCAATAAAATCGTTTCTGTTACACAATCTATAACTTTAAAACGGCTGGACCGATTTTTATAAACTTTAATTTAAAGGAATTGTCTCCGCTTTGTATAGCAGAATATGTGGGAAAACTTGAAAATTTTCAGCTGAATAAGGTTGGAAATCGTAAAAAAAAATTGATTTGCTGACAGTTCTGGGCATTATAAAAAGTTAAATTTATTCGCACTCTCTTATTCAAAGCATATTGAATAAACTAGTGGAATTGAAACAAATGATTTTTGTCTTTGGTTGATATAGAAAATTCCTATTTCATATATTATATGCAATAAAATCGTTTATGTTATACAATCTATAACTCTAAAACGTCTGGACCGATTTTTATAAACTTCGATTTCATAGAATTGTTTCCGCTTTCTATAGCAGAATATGTGATAAGAGTTGAAAAAATGTCAGCTGAATAAGGTTATGTCATACTGACATAGTTTATACTATTTTTATTTTGCAGTGGAGAAAATCCATAACAAAATGTAGAATTTTTTATATTGAAAGTGGCTAAATTGGTCTATTTTCTTACGTTAAATGTAAACCCACGAATTTTAATTGAAATTGCACCATTTAATGAAGATTATTAAAAAATCGATTGTTTAGCATTGTTACAATTTTTATATTTACCTGATGGATTCATTTTCAATTTCATTATAAAATCAAGAAAAATGCATTCCAATAAATATTATGCAAATTTACTATAATTTTTCATACATTTAAAAAAAATTTCGTTTTATTTTTGTAAAATTGGTCCACCAAATCGAATTGACTCATATTTACACCATATAAAGAACGTATATAAAAAAATGGTGATTGTCATATTAAGGAACTTAAAATATGGAATACTTAAAAAAATAAGAAAATTTCATATATATATTTTTTTTAAGAAAATGTGTTTAAAAAAAGTTAAATAGTTTTTTATAAACAGCCCTATTGCTAATTTCGATTAAAAAAAAAAAATGGCTCAAAAATATTCAGTATCTTAAATAAAAAATAAATAAATAATTCCCTGTTTGACCCCTTAGAGAGGGCCATAGGGGATCTCTATTAATAACTGGTCGAACATAACAAGGACCTACAGTTTATAGCCGAATCCGAACGGCGGTGTCTTTAATTAATAAAGACTTTCAGTATTTTAGTCGCAATTAAATACACATGAAAAACAAATTAAATTAAGCCGTAACGCATTAAGTTTAAAAACTGAAATTTGGTCTAAAATTTTTTTTTTTGGCATTCTGCATTAAATTGCATCATTACTTTCCTTTCAAAAATCGCTAGGGGCAGTTTTCAGTATCTCATCTAGCTAGACCTTTTCCTTTAATTTCATTTAATTTTTGTAGATAATATAAAATTTTGCCATTTAGCTATATATAAGCCTAACTACCCTAAAATCCTTTTTATTACAGAGTATACTACAGTCAGGCGCCGCCCCGACTGTAACAATTTTTTTTTCCAGTATCTACCGAATGTTTTTTTTTCTCATTAAGCAAGTTGCATTTAGAGATTACTAATTACATTCGGGATTTGGGGTTTTTTTTCTTCTTTTACATAATTTAAAGTGTATCTTTTGAGCCCAACACACACTTACGTAGTTATGCATTAAAATTTCTAGTTATTGAGTGCTGTTGTTGTTGTTGCTCTAACGTTTAAAATTAGCAACAGCCAAAGAAGAAAATTTCAAAAAAGAAAAATGACTGCTAATGCGAACGACGACCGCATTGTCTTTGCTTTTTGTTATAAATACATTTTCACGCACAACCAACAAATGAAAATGAAAACTACTTCAATACATACATGTACATAAACGTAGTATATAAGCTATATTTAATAGATGAACGAAAAAAAAAAAACAAGATAAAAACGAGAGAGAGCGCGTGAGAGCGGCAACTTTTGCCGGCTTTTTCGGCTGTTTGTTGTCCTCAAAAGTGAGCAAGCAGCAAAAAGAAGAATGAACAAACTGCAACAGTGAGAGAGCGCATCATACAAAATGGCTACTATTAATACAAACCGTTGCATTTCGACTTTTGTTGTTGTTGCTTATTTGGCATTTACTCGCCATTGGTTCGGCTCTTCCGCTGCTGTTGCCAGGCGACAAATTTACACACCTTTTTGACTGACAGCTTTGTTCCTTTTGTTATATATATCTACATACACTTTGAAGAAATACAAAAATTTCTATTTCAATTGATTTTGTACCAAAATTAAAAATAATATTAACACACACGGCGTTCATGTGCAACTGCAACAAAAAACAACAACAGCAACAACAACTACTACTTGAACAAATTGGGTCAAACACAATTAATAAACCTAAATATAGCCAACCCAAAGACAAAGTGTTGGCACGCTGATAAGAAATAAACAACTTAAGTCACTCGTTGCGTATACGTAATGCTAAAAAAACTTTGTCAACAAATATGAATTAGAAAATTTATGGCGGAGTATACTCTAAACTTTTTTAAATAGCGTGTCAATTGAGCGTAAGAGCCAAGAGCAGCCTCAGGTTGAATGCAACTCTTACTCTCTTAATTTCTAACCAAGACCAAGTTGCATTTGCGTGCACCTGACAAAAATGTTAAATTCAAACTGAATTTTTTACTTCAAAAAAGGAGTACACCTAATTCTGTTTTTACACGTTTTTGATTTAACACAGTTCGAAAATAACTTTTTTTTTAAATATTTTTACACCATTTTATTCCATTTAGCACGACTCAAAATTTTTTGGGCTTAAATCTTATTTGTCAGATTTAATTTTTGCGAAATATGTTCATATCACAAATTTAGAGGAATTTAGGAAACTTTTTGTGGATACAAGCAAATTTGAAATGTGTTAATATTTTGTGAACTATCACGTGCTTGGTAGACATTTTTTATAGGCAAATTTGTTTTTACAACATTACATTAAATTCAATTTTAATGTCGAAAACTACAAATACAAAACTAATCCGTAAAGCCATTTGAAAAATTGAAATATTAGATAGACTCCGAAATGGAGAATGCTCAACATTTATTGGGAAAATGTTCGGTTTAAACGAAGCCACAGTAAGAACTATAAAAAAAAAAATTTCAATTAGGCAATCGATGATTTCTGGAACGAATCACTAATTTTAATAGGTTTTAAAGATAAGGAACCAATCACCTTTTTTTGCATACGATCCATGCCTTTAGCTACACGGTTTTTTCTGGAACCAATCTGCCGTGTAAAAACAGAATTAGGTGTATTTTTTAATCGCATTGAATGCCCTTTTTTGGCGAAAATTCGTCGAAATTTATATTAGCGTATCCTGCTAGTCCAATTAGTAAACAGTTTTGAAAATGTTCTGGTAATACTCTATTTCATTATAATTGCTTAAGAGGTTTTTCAGCAAAATATCTTAACGTACGCCCAAGAAAATATCTTATAGGGTTGATGGCTAGCAAAGAAGTCTGTTAAGAGGGTAAGGCCCTCAGAATTGAAAAAAATCGTTTTTTTATCATTTCTTTTTAATAGACTCAATTTAGAATCGAATGCAACAAACCGCACATATTTCTGATAAATAGAATTTGTCGAAATTTAGCGTTAAAGTTAGAGAGTATTTGTATGAGTATAAAAACTTAGGCTTTTTGATTTTTGCTTCTCCTGAATAGACTGATATTTTTGAACGTTTGCCCCATTATTTTCTAAACTACAAAAGCTACATGTCTGATTTTTTCATTTTGATGGTGGCATCACTGTGTAGCTACCCTATGAAGGGAATTTTAAAATTCAATGTTTTTTTAAATGTGGAGAAGAAAATATCGATTACAAAATCTTCAAAATCGACAAAACCTTATATAGACTTAATATCCTTAACCTTAAGTTCGTAAATTGGGCTACATAAAATGCATGCAAAATTTGGTTTATAATCAGCCGTTCCCGAGGGTCATTTGCCCTCCATAAGAAATACGTGTGAACATTTTACAAACTCTCAATTTCACCAAAATTCGGTTCAATACCGAATTGGCAAAATAGTTTCAAAACTGGCGGTATTTCAAACGAAAGTAATTTTTTAAATATTATTTAATACTCTTAGATTTTATTTATGCCAATTTTAAGTTAAAATTTCAAAGGAAATATTGGCTATACACTTATTCATTCAAAAAAGGAGTATTTTTTAATCGCTTTGAATGGCATTTTGAAGGTAAATTCGTTGAAATTTATGTTAGCGCATCCTGCTAGTCCAATTTGTAAACAGTTTTTCAGCATAACACTTAGGACTTAGCGTACGGCCAAAAAATTAAATTAAATTTCCACAGAAATTCGGGTTGAAATCGAATTAAAACGAATTGCCAAAATAGTTTCAAAAGTGATGGTAATTCAAAAGAAAGTAGTTTTTTAAATATTATAGATTCTATTTATGCCAATTTTAAGTGAAAATTTCGAGAAAAAAAAAGATTGGCTGATTTCACTTATTCATATTTATCATTATGGCTTATTAATGTGTCAATTTAACCAAAAATATGGAGAACTAATTAAACTAAGGCAACAAATTTTTGCTAGCATACACGTTCAAAATTATTTTCCATTAAACTTCCAACAAATGTCAGCTGGCACTCATATAAAAATAAATATTAAACTAAAAAATCAAAACGAAAAACTAAAAAATATTTATTGATAGCTCTATACTCAAAGACAGCAAAACTGGAACTCAATTTTTGTCTAAAACTGGACCTGCTTTTATACTAACTTGTGTGAAGCGAGGATGACAATTGTGACAAGTCGTTTACTTTTTTGTATCGATTACATAAGGTATCGAGTACCTCGAGCTTTTTTTTTTTAAATTTTCTTAAAATTCATTATTGCATTTTGTGCTGGTTTAATTTTGTATGGCAGCTATATGAAATTAATTTTATTTTAATTTGAACACTTTTTCAATAATTTATTAACATGGGAAAATTTTCCAAACCTAACGAAATTTTTGTTATTGTTACCTGTTTACATTCTATCACACACTAAGCCAATTTATTTTTATTTTTTTATGTTAATATGTATTGCATTATAACCTTTTGATTTTATCGGTTTATTGCCAATAAATAAATATTAAAAAAAAAGGCTACAAAATTAATTTTTAGGCTAGAATCAAAGAAATCAAAAAAATACAAAAAAAAAACGTTTTTAGGGTAAATAAAATTTAATTAAATCCAAATTAAAATAAATACAAAAATTTTTTCAATAATAACATGCGCTACTTGTACACTGCATTTACATTCACATACTCTATAAACATAATCATCTAACCTTCATAAATTGCAGCATTTTCTTGCCTTCTGTGAAAATCTGTCCCAGTTTATTGTTCGCACCATTTGATATCTAAATCTAAGAAGCCATTACAGCAAACACATACCCGAAAAAATACCTAAATTTCTATTGTCCAAACACATCTAATAACAATTTGTGGAGTTTGAAGTCCTACAACTTTTTCGGAAGCCATATAACTATGTCAATGTAACAATTTCATTTGCTGCATGTATCTTTTTCGTCTATATTAAACTTCTTAGACACATTTAAAAAATTTCAGAGTTAGAGTAACAAACAGGGCTAACATTATGTATAGATGGTAGACAATTTTTTGTCACGTGGTTCCAAAACATGTTATGTAGGCGTTCCAAACAGCAGTTGCTTAGTCAGTCCAAACTATTGGCCAGGCCAGTTGTGTATAGCACATATGTACACAAATATTTAACAAATTAGTTCAGATTTAGTGCAGTCAGCATTAAATAAATAACAACTGCGGGCAAGTTAAATGTGCTAATTAGCTATGTACATATGAATGTACATATATAAACATTGTATAACAAATGCGTGTTGGTGTGCTGTGAGAAAAGCTTAAAGCGGACTAGTTTAAGTTGGTTTGATTGTGACGAACGCTAGGCAAAAAGTAAAAGGGTTAAATATGAAAGAGAATTTTTTGTACATGAATCACACAATGATTACATTTTAGAATTAAATTACTATATACTTAAAGTTTTGGTATTTGATTAAGTTTGCCATATACAAACAGGTAATTAAAGTGTAGCAAAACGTGTTGGAGCTGTATAAATTAAGCATGTACAAAGTATTAAAGCCTTGTTAATACTTTTGCGTAACATTTTTCTTATGTTGCTGTTAACTAAAAGGTTTACATTACAGCAGCAGCGATCATTTTGACACTTTTGTCGGGTGCACAGAAAATCATCATTTACAATGCAATTGACTTTCTCATTTCTCTCTCTCTCTCTACTTTGAAGCTTAGTTACATTTTGGGCATGTGCTTAATTCGCCGCTACCGCCGGTTGTTGCTCTTCTTTTTGTTGCTACTTTTGTTGTTTGCATACTGTGCGCATTTTTGTGTTACCGTTGTCTCTGCTTTTGCATTAATGTGTGCGTGTATGAGCGAGCGTGTGTGTGTATGCATGTGTGTGTGTTATGTGTCTC
>JBAMAX010003649.1:0-20908 GCA_037043745.1 Chymomyza amoena | reverse complement strand
TTTTCTTTTCATACACCATAGGCACACTTTAGGACGTATTCAGCAGATCTGTTTATGAGATAATTGCTTTAAGGAAAAATTTTCGAGATTAAACGATTAAAGGACGAAAATGAAAGTTGAAATTGTCAACCTTCAAAATTGGTTGAGCCACATAGTCAGGTATCAGGTATAACATAAAAATTCGTAAAAATTATATAGTGTTTTAGAAGGATTGATAAAAATGTAAATTATTAGAAAAGAAAAAAATGTAGGTTGACGATCGTTTTATTTAGTCTTATTTTATTGATGAAATCAATGCACTTTTTATGGATTTTTTACATTTCTACGCATAAAACATCCAATAAAGTGAGTAAATCGCAATATAATTTTTATTCTTTCAAAGCTAAAAAATATATTTTATAACCTTCCTTGTTAGTTTCCAAATTTCTCCAAAAAAGAGTTTCCAATATTGCTAAATGTTTTCATTGCAAGCAGCGCCATAACAAGATTATCCGGGCAGTAGGGAAAATGGACCAGCCCCACTATTACAAAACATGCGATGTAATTCTCGTCATTATTTTGATCCATTAATTTTTCATTATTGCTTTATTTTTGGTACCAAATTTTTTAATAGCTATATTGTAATATAATATAAATATATTTCAATTAAAAAAAACAGTTTTCCACAATTCAGGAAATAGCGTGAAAAAAAATGTCCTTAAAAAAAAACTTTAAGAAAATTTGATTACGATAGTAGTTATTTAGGGCTCCTAAGAAAAATCCATCCCTGGGGGGAATCTCTCTATTTCGCCCTCTCTCGTCGAATCTAATTGCAAGCAACTCAAATTTTGGGAGCACAACGTTTTTCTGGTCTACTAGTTTTATTATTGAAATAAAAATGTTTCGTTATTTGAAATAATCTGAAGTTCCCTGAAGTTCTCTTACAAATCCTTTATAATTTGGAATAAACTTCTACTTTATAATTATAAAAATAAATAATTTCATAAAAATAAGTTTAAATAGTTAATGAGTAAAAATATATCAGCGATATAAGCAATATCGTTAGTTTTCGAAACTCCGCTACAATCGATATTTTTGCTTTCCGTACAGCACAAATCATCAAGCTTGAAGTGCTTGAAGTAAAGTCCTGTTGAAGGCCCCCGTTCCTCAAATTTTATTACAGCCTTTTATGTTTTATCTTTGTATGTTTTATAGCGTTGCCGTCTTGTTCGATTCTCACTTCAATTTGTAAGCAATTACAATGGATACCCGTAGATTCTTGAGATATAGCTAATATGGCCATCTCACTCAACATCGCCCCTACTGTCTCTCTCTCTCGCTCACGAGTACTCGTACTTACTCGTTTTATGCGATTTCCGTCAATAAGGAAGCCGCAAAGCGGTAATCTGCGTTTTTTTGGTCTGAGTTGGCAGCACTGTCTGCAAACTACTTAAGCCAAATGTGGCACGTACGGTATTTGCAATGAAAGCAACAGCAACAACAACAACGACAACAGCAACATATATAAATGCAAATATACATTTTGTGGTAAACATTTGAAGCTCGTTACACACACACACACATCGTGCCTGCGAGCGAGTGTATCAGTGTGAGTTTACCAAACCGGAAGTGTTGATTTTCATTAAATGGCGTCAGTTCAATTGGAAAAATATTGTTGTTGTCGCCTTAACTTATTAAATTAGCCTGCTTCAGTGAATATGTGAATTTTAGGCTTTGTTTTTATCAAAACTAAGTCAAATGAAAATTGTTGATAAATTTTCCCACTGCGCTTCATTAAAGCATGAAATATAACATATGTAGGTTGAATTATGGGTTTTAGGCGGTTCTATTTTGGATTGAAGTTGATTTATTAGAAAGGATTACCGAGTGAAAGAGATAAGTGGGGAGTTGGCTAAAGTATAGTATTTCCAACAGACTACAAATAATCGTTGACTTATACTAATATTAACATTATATATCGATAATGTTTATTGGATTATTGTTTTGTAGGAAGGTACGACCTAAATGGAAATATTTTTGCCTATATCTTCTGAAGTTATCATTCCATTTTAATTTAATTTTTGCAGCTCAATCAAAGATTTTAGTCAAAAGTTCTATTTGGCTTTGTGTATCAAAATTATGAATTAAGGTCATATATTATAAAATTTGTTGAGCCTTCACTTATGATTTTCTAAGTTTGAGCTATTCATAATGAACAGATGGACATATCCTTAACGTCTTAGTTATTAATACTGACTGTTAAACGACTTTAACATGCTCGCAAAGGCTCTCTAGTCACTATTCAAAAAATATTTTGTTTAAAGTAAATAAGAAGAACTGATAACAAAAATTCCAATTGTAAACTGGTGGATTCGCGAAATAATGCAACTATTAGAGAAGATAAAACCTACGGTATATCCTGGTCAACCCGAAGACTTGTTCTAGAGTGTAACAAAGACTTGAGCTAGAGTTTGAGGAAATGTGAATTAAAAAGCCTTGCCCTCGCTTTTTATAATTTAGTTAATATCTTGAGACAGTGTCAGAAGATTTCGAATTACTTTTCGCTTCGACTGTAAGCCAATCGGTCTTTATCTTCCTTTATTTGTTATCCTCAATGAATCAATATAAAAATTTGCGCAGATAAATGCTGCTGATTTTGATCAGGAAATATCCTTAGAGAGACCCGACACGATATTTGAATCGATATCTGTATACATCGCGATGATTTTCCCCATTAGCTATTTAAATTTGTTTATGTGTAAATATTTATTTCTATTAAAAAATTATTGGATTTTTTTTTTGTTTAGATGGATAATTATTTTCACGCTACATCATCGGATTGTGGAAAAATTGTTTCTATTGAAACTTATTAACTAACTTACAATTTCAGGAAATATTCAAAAATACCTAACAATAAAGCGATAACAAATAATTATCGAAACAAAATAATGATGAAAATTACATCGAATGTTTTGCAATAGAGCGTTGGAATATTTTTCCCCCTGGCTCGGATTTTCTTCCCATGGTCCTGCTTGCTGTAAACGGATTTTTGGACATTTAAAAACTAACAAAGTAGGTATTAGGTTTTTCATTTTTAGTTCGGAAAGAATATTACATTACTACGATTTGGACGCATCTTAGGATGTTCCATTCATAGGAATGTAAAAATGCCCAAGCATTATCGAGTACTCACAATTGGGTGAATATGGTAAATGTATATTAACGAAATTTGGAAATGTCTTGAAATATCATTTTTCATGGTTCCATTGAACCATTGTACAAAAATGTGATGTTTTTGGGTCGAAAAGGGTGAAAATTACATATATATTTCTTTTCTCAAGAATCATTTTTAATATTTTTTTCGAAAAACTAATTAGAGTTCAAGAGTTCGATAGGTATTGATGTGCTCTTTCCGATGATATACGATATAAGCAGATTAAGTGAAAACTATTATTATTACAACCATAGACGAAAAAAGCAAAATTTTCAAACACTTTTCAAAATTACAAATTTTTAGTTTTCGATTTATAAACATAAAAATATTTACAAAAGAAATGTTAAGCCTTTTAATTGAAAGAAAACTCTTTTGCGAACATTTCGACACTAAGTTCTTCAAAATCGGTTAAGAACTCTAGACGTAATGGAACCATGTAAGAAAAATTTAAAAATCCAAATTTTTACTGCAATCTCACGTTTGGTCATATTGATTCATTCGTCTCCCAAGTCGATACCAATATTTTTTCCGCGAGATATTGGCAAATGACTAAAAAAAATGTATCGAAAAAAAATCTCAAAAACGGTCCTACGCAAAAAAATTAAGCCATTTTCGTGTTTCTTGACTCAAACTTACCCTAAAAAAAATTGATTTTCAAGGTTCACTCGTTGACTCTAAAACATGGAAGAAGTCGATACTGAAATTCCCGACTTTCCGCCAGTTTTCCGTCCGAATGAACGGCCAGACCTTAGAGATAAAGCTTAAATCTTTCGAGTTTCGGAGTCTTGGCTACTTCTTGTAACTTCAATTGGAACACGATATCGCAACCAAATTTGGCGGCCGACTTTTTTAGGATTCTTATTTACGGTACCAACATGTTTAAAAAAATATCTCAACGATATTCGGTAATCATCAGTTTTTTGGATTATCTGACAACTAATAGACTAACAATAATAGACTCGAAAACGGATCCTGTTTATATTTATTTTTTCGAGTTATTTATTTATTTGACGAGTATAAGTGAGCCAAGATACAGATATGAACTTATCTTCATTGCAGTCCGACGGGTGAGCTTATCTCAACGACGACAGCTCACCACTATAATGTTCGCTATTATTCTTTTAGAAAAAAGTAAAACACATAAGATTCAAGAAATTTCGCCAAGTTTCCTTTCTTAGGTCTGTGAAAAACTGACAGACATATACGATCCATTTGGTATACCGATTATAGATAAAAAATTTGTTTGCATCAACTTAATATACATTTTAGTCAAAATATAGGGTACAAAAATTGGTACAGTTGCCACAAAAATGCACAATAACTGACAATGAACGAAAAAACTAGACACAATAAAAGTTTACTACATTGAAATTTAGTAACCCAAAAAAAGAAACGCAAAAATAAATTTAATTTTAAAATAAACTTCGAAGTAATACATACCTACATAAACAAAAACAAATGGAGTTGCATATAACACTCGGTCATGTAAGTATTTTGACATGACAATATGTTGGCGCAATCATGCTTGTGTCTGCCTTTGTGTTTGTGCAAATAATTTGCTTTGAAAACGATTTTGCCTTAGTCTTGGTTGAGTTTGTTTCCGTGTTTTGTGCTCTTTGTAAATTTATTTATATTTTACTTTATTTATAAATCAAATTGGTTTAAATTTCACCACATTTACTTTTTCACTCTTTGGCCCATTTAGAGTTAGATAAAAACAAGAAAAGTTGTTTTTGCTTAGTTTAACTAAGCCATAAGTTTTCCAATTTACATAACTTCCGCAACAGTTGAGGCTATAAATATGCAAAGACTTTTTCTCACTCTCTTATTTCTGATATAAGCAAGATGCAAATGTATATGGTATTGTATATATATATATATATATATATGTATATCTGAGTTTATAAGTTTATAAGAAACATGTAAATGGTCTGAGAAAATATTTCAGCTTACAAGGCTTTGGCTTAAATTGAAATATAGCTTGCTTAAATTATATATTTAATTGGTTGGCTTTTCAAGAGTCTCTGAACATTTTAACAAAATTCTGAAAGAATGAATCAATGAGGGGTGGAGGAGAAGAAAGGACGACGCTGGCGACTTCCCCTAAAGTTGACATCAATGTGGTCAAAATGACTAAAGAACTTGATGTGGAAATGTACGTCTGTCTGTCTGTCTATTCCTCTGCATGAACTCCTACGAACTTGAAGATTATTATTAGCTAGCGTAACCAATCTTCAGATGTGGATTACTTGTTTCTCATCGCTCATATAAAATCTCTTAACTTATTGTTCACAAATTCGGAATATACCATAGATTATCAAGGGAAAGCTTACTAAGTGAAAGCTTTTTTGATAGAACTCAGCAAAAGTAACACGGTGATGATTCCGGAAACTTTTTGATCAAGGTATCAATTTTTCGTGTAAGCTAGTATTAATTATCCATAAAATTGTTCTTTTGATAAATTTCTACAAAATGCTTCTTAAACACAAAAGTAGGTAGTTAGGTAGAAGTGGTTGCCATTCCGACACACCTAGGCCTATGAAAGGCCCGTTGTGATGCCACTTGAGTCAGTCCTCTATTCTATCTGTATCCTCTTGGAACCAATCTGTCGATTTAATAAACGAATAATCTTATTTATTCTAATTTCTGCAATTTCAGCAATATTCCCAAAAGTTTCGGAGCCCAGTGTATTCAGTCTACTACTGCATAGTGCCATGCATCCACGCAGGAGGTGCTCCACTGTTTCCTCCTCTTCTACCTCCTGACAGCTTCTACAGTAATCAAAATGCGACAAACCCAATCTATTGGCGTGCCTACCAATAAGACAATGCTCCGTGGGAGCCCCCATGGTGGCTCTGACGTCTAGTCGGCTGAGTTTTAAAAGTTGCTTGGTTCTATTCAAGCTCCATTGCGGCCAGGTTTTCCTACTAATAAGACAGGTACTTGTTTGCTCCCATCTATTGTTTGCATCATTAATGATACTTCTATCTATTAACAATTTACATGAAGTGGTACCGTTGTACCCCGTCTAGGTAGTTCATTTGCCTTGCAATTGCCAACGATATTTCGGTGAACCCAAAGCAGATTTATGGTGAAGTATTTAGTAGCATCTTGTAAATGCTCGTAACATTCCATTACTGTTTTGGATGTGAGCCTTACTGACTGTAGTACTTTTAAAGCAGCCTGACTGTCAGAACAGATCTTAATTTCCCTTTTGGTTAAAACACGATTCTTAACTATAAGAATACTTTCCATTAGAGCTATGACTTCTGCTTGGAAAACACTGCAATAATATGGTAAGCGGAAGGATTCGTTAATGCCCAACGATTCCGAATAGACACCCCCTCCCACTTGATCATTGAGCTGAGATCCGTCCGTAAAAATGGTAGTCTTGCTATTACAGTCGGGCATACCATTGTCCCAATCTTCAAGAGATAGGAAACTTACACTGAACTGTTAGTTCTAAGAATAACTCCATTGAGTTAGAAAAGTCTGTAGTTCTAGGAATTTGCGGATATTCGTCGCAAAATAGTCGAGTGTCCTCTAGAACCTATGGCTAGATCTGAAGATTCTCTTAGCCAAAAGGTCGGTTTCACTGCTATTTGCTTACTGTGTATAGGTCTACTAAATACTAAAGTAAGATTATGGAAGATTTTTCAAGCTAAACACAATCTTACTAAACCTCAAGTTGCCCTTATATAGAGCAACATCTATTCGGTAATTTAATTTTTATATTTCGACCCATTTAAATACAAAACGATTTAAGTTTTGAGCTTCCCTTTGCTAACATTAAATTTTCTAATAACAATTATCAAAATGATTTCATTTGTAAAATTTAATTTGTGAAAAGTCATTTTTTTTATGGAAAAAATAAAACCTTTTTATCACCAACTGCGAAAAGTTCTGAAAAACTTTTTTACGTTTTAATGGGCTAAAACTTCAATGTGCAGCAAACGATGTGACCCAAAAAAATTAAATACTAAATATGCATTGTATTAGTTGGTAAAATATATGGTATTTTTTGGAATAAAACATAACACTTTTTATTTAATAAAATCGCAATGACTCTCTAGACATGGGATTATAAGCAATTTGTATTTAAAACAGATTAAAAGACTGAGTTAACCCACTTCTTAAAAAGGCGGACAACTCTGAAAGCCTTGGACTCATTAGATACAGTTACTAATCACAAAGGATGGGAAACCCTTCAGATATACGATACCTGTAGAATCCGATACTTTTTCTATACAGTTTTTCATATTTCCTAGAAGACGCTTCTAATTGTGCCCAAGATAACTTAACTAACTTTAGTAGAGACATTTACTTAGAATACCTCTAAAATACTTCCTTAAGTGTTTTATTATTGATACCCAATTAACAACAATAACAACAAATTAGTGTCAATTTAAATGCAACTCTCTGTTAACTAATTAAATGCAATGACGCCCTCGAGCTGAAGAACAAACTAAATTATTTCACTGTACATGTGTACAGTAAATAAGCATGTGAGTTGATTAAACAAAGGCCGACTAACTAACTAACTAGCCAAGTTAACTAACGCCAAGGATTGCAGTACACCTGAAGTGGCCAAAAACCAAGCGACTAATACAACAAAAGCCAAAACTTAATTAATATTTACATGAGCATTTTAGGTAGGTACTGTACCAGAAGAGCGGCCAGAGAGCTGAGGAGATGAGAGAGGCAGTTGTAGTCAGATGAAGCCAGAGGCTTCACTTTAGAAGCTATTGATGCTGCCATTGTTGGTCTTTGTTGTTGTTGTTGTTGTTGTTCTAGTTGCTATTGTTATCTTTTGGCTGACATGTTTGCATATGGCCAGGCGCCAGTCTGGCAGCACTGAAATGCACTTCCTTCCCAGGACCTGGTAGAAATCAATTCGCATTGTTAACCCATGATTGGATATTATTGATTCAATTTGCTGCCAATGCGCCGAGACATGTTTTATGCATACATATACATGTGTGTGTGTGTGTGTGTGTATGTGTGGTGATAATGTCTGTCTGTATTGATAATGGAAAACATGCACACTTGCACACAGTAACACACACACAGATACAAACACAGACACATATACGCATTGTATCTCTGTCTACACTTGACTTTCTACATAGTTTAATTTATGCATGTGTATTGCACACATTCCCAACGAACCTTTAGCTAGTAATGCATAAATGCATCAAGTCTCCAACATGGGTGTAGTTACATGATAGCTCCAGGGGTGGACCGGAAAATGATAAGCTGATTAGATTCATAGGGTATAGGTAGATAGCCCATAAGGGATATAGAGCAATGAAGCTATCACGCTTCCCTGCGAAGCCCCCAGCTCATATTGTTGCCATGGCGAAGATATAACATCTTAAATTTTAGTCTGGAATCTCCTACCCACTAGATAGAATCTGGTTATGTTAAGACATAGTTATACTTCGCATACCTAACGTCTAACGAAAACTCCAAAACATTACTCCTTGCCATCAAATGCTTTTAGAATATGATTTGATACTCTAAAAGTATCTCCTCTTTAAAGAGGTTGCTATTCATGGTCTAATAACTCTCGCTGCGTTTAAGTAGACCTGACTTGTTGTTGAGTTGGCGATTCTTGAGACATCTTTTAAAAGAGAAAGAGGAAGTCTCTTCAAAGAAAGCTGGTCCATTTACTTCTCATATTTATTATAATTTTCTTACATTTGCAATATTTCCAAGATCATTTGGGTAAAAATGAAATGAATACCATCCAACAATCGCCGAATTCACATAATTTTGTCACATCAAATTTTGTCAACAGAACCTAAGATGAGGTCATTGAAAAAGATGGCTCTGATGGTATGGGTGATTATAAAAATGTTTCGACGATTGGATCAAGTGCGTTGTAGTCGATGGAGAATTCTTTTAAGGGGAAAGTATGGACTTTAATGAATAATATTATATATTGAATTTTTTGAATAAATTCCGGGAATTGATCAAGATTGTTTTGCTAGATTTATTAAACATTGTATTGTAAACCAGCGATTAATGATTAATTGATATAATTTTTAATATTTTTGCTTTTTATTTAAAGGTTTTTATACATATTTTTTTCTTTAAAATACATATTATATAATAAATACGTCAACAAAAAATAAGTGTGGTACCGGTTGTATTCAAATGCATAAAAGTATAGAAGAGGAACTTAAACTATGGGATAGCCACACCTCATACTGAGTGCACAATGTAAATTTTACTCGAAAAACAATTCACTCGACTTTATTTCAATTTTCTTATCTACATTTTTATCAATATATGATGGTATTAATTGTTTCCTGTAAAAGTTGTTTCCCACAATAGTTCAAAATCTTGGATTGTTTAAAAATTACAATTATCTTTTGTTTAAATTATGTAATTTTTTCAGTGCAAATTTGAAATAAGCATTACAATAGTGAAAACAATTTTTGGGAGTGAATAAAGGCTTACGTTAGGGTGGCAGTCGTGACCTGACGTCCCAACTTACTTAGGCCAAAAAGTAGGCCCGTTGCGATATCGCAGTGGGGGACATTCCACCACGCTTACCCACTCAGAAAGTCCTCATATTCACCAAAGTCGCAACCATCCAGTGGCCTGAATAAGCCTTGAAAGGCATTTCGGCCTCTGCCCTGAGAGCTGGGATAAGTCATTTAAGAAGGATGATTTGTAGAATCGAAGCTTGGTCCTACACAGCCCGTGCCAGTGACAGAAGAAGTATTCCACCGACTCCAGCTCCTTCTTATCGTCTCAACTACATAAGTCATGATGAGGTGCATTAAGAATTGATGCATTCCCACCAGACAGTGTCCAGTAATTGCTCGGAGAGTAAAAAAAAGATAGTAAATATTGAAGCTCAATTCTATTCTAGTTGCGAATCAGAAACGGACATTTCCGACTATACCATGGCAATGGGATGAACATAATGGTAATAAAGAAATGTACAGCTTATATAATAGTGTGGATAATCTGAATTAAATAAAGACTGGTCTTCTTGGTCTTATTAGTTACTGTGCGAAGCAAGATGGTGGAGCCCCCTTGTTCTTTCTAAACAAATATTGGCACGACATTTTGACATATTAGTTGAAAAGATTCCTTTATAAGCTAAACTCTAGCCGAGTAGACTCCTGGCGCCCTCTAGGAGTATTCTACTGACAATTTTAAGTAGTCGAAGAAACCATAGCTCTATCATGAATTTCGAGCCTGCAGATTTATAAAAATAGATTTTTTCCATATAACGACGAAAGGTAACATTCCAATCCAACACTTGGATACTTACTATGTCACCTTTTTATGGGTATATGGAGGTTTTAGGGGTCAAAGAATTTATTTTTGATATTAATTTTTACTTATGAGTACCGCCAGAAGGCGTTTCATTCTTCTTTTTCTGAAAAAATTACCAAAATGTATTCAGCGTTGAAAATAAGGTTAAACAAACTGTGTAAAATAAAAAACCTATTTCAAAAAAGCGACCCAAAGAACGAAGCATATTTTTACTTATTTCAATGACGCTACTAACCGATGTTTAAATATTATGACGAATAAAGAATTTAAATTAAAATGAATCCTATTAAAAATTGTTTATTTTTGTCGAGAGCGATTTTTTTTATAAAACATACCACAACGGCAATGGATTAGGAATGAATTATTCGAACTCTGTTCCTTTTTTTTCGATTAATTTCCTTATCGAAATCAGAGTTGCAAACAGGTTTCACTCAACGTTTAAATCATTATTACTTTGAGATCCCTTTCCACTTGATATTGTCTACGCCACTGACATCCATACAAACACAAAAGTCGACGAGACTCCATAAGTTTTGATATTATTTGCACCAAGTGTTTGATGGTATTGTTGTCATTGATGTTACGACCATTGTTTGTGCCAACTCAATTGTTGTTGTTGTTGTTATTATTATTGTCATTATTATCGTTGACAATGACAATGATAACAGTAGAAACAAACACGGAGATCCATAAACAAAGCTTAAACTACGTGAAGTCTCGCCTCTTTAAACTCCAGAGCTTATTGTTTTTGACAAGGTAAAGTGTTTGACATTTCCGGTTGCATTTGTCGCGACTTGACAGGAACTTTGGCATATGACAAGCGGTACAGCTTTTCGAAATTTAAACCTTTAGGAGCTACGATTTTTTCTATACTTCAGGTGCACTTGCTCAACACGTATCCATAATTCACATGCTCCAAAGGCCAAAGCGTAGAGCCTAAAAAAGGCGCCAAGAAGCGGGCAATAAAAAACGCACAAAAGGAAATCGAGTAGGCACAACGAAAGGAAATTTGAGTCGGACAGGGCTGTGCTCGCCGTCGGAATACTCTGCTTAAATCGACGCCAAGTTTTATGTAGAAAGAATTTCCGAGTTCTTAAAGTAAATACTTTACCCATAAAATATAGTATTTATCGTTAATAATGCTCAAATCAATATTTTTATTTGGTATTTTCGATAATATTATTTCAAATCTAGATTATGATGCACTTTGACGCACATGGCTATATCGATACATATCGATAAACGCACTAAGTCGATTCTTAATTGATATGAATGCTATTTTAATAAAAGTTAAAGTTTTTGGTATGGTACTAGGTCGTTGAATAAAAGAGAAAAGGTTTGATGATTGAGTAGTTGATTACTCAGCTAAGTTGAGTTAAGTAGTCAGAATACCTAGAAATCGTCCCTAAAATCCATGAAATTAAACTGAACGGTCAGAGGCTAAAGACTATAGGCATCTGAATCCTAAAATTGGATACAAATATTTGAGTATGAGTTGATAATACTCGACAAAGTTGTTCAGATGAAGCTACTAGCATCTATTTTCAATACTAAAAAAATGGATGGTTGCTGAATATAAAGTGCCATGATCGCAAGAAAATGCTCCGATCAACGTCTCAAAATCATCGATCGCCAGACTTAAACCCCATCGAAAACATGTTGGGGACACCTGTCCCGTCACGTCTACGCTGGAGGACGCAAATTTCAGTCGGTGCAGGTGCTGCGCATGTCATTTACCGAAGAATGGGCTCAAATCCCACTTTCAGATTTTTGGTGGGACTATTAATAAGTCGGGAGTGTTTGCTAAACATTCATTTTAGGTTCTATTTTAGAAAGCGCTCTTAATTGATTTTCGAATTTCAATACTGAAAACTGGCGTCGTTTTGAAAAACGATTTGTGGAAGCAATGAGATCAAATTTAGGCGCTTTGGTACTAAGGAATGTCGAAAGGTGTGAAGAAAAGAAGGTGAAGCGGTGATGCACAAGCCCAACACGAAAATAGTAAAATTCAGAGGCGGCTGCATCGTGGTATCGGGCTATTTTTTATGGTCTTAAATTTATGAAATTATCGACGCTCTACTTTATGTTCGAATTCTTGAAAACAATCTCGCTGAATCGTTGGATGGCCATTGGCGATCAATTCAAATTCCAGCAGGACAACGATCCCAAGCGTACGGCCGACATTGGGAAGCTATACTTAGATGGATTTTCTACTTATATACTCGAATCGCCAGTCCAAAGTTCTGAACCCCTGCTAGTTACCCCAAGTCGTCGCACGAATCGAGAAATGTTCTTTGAAAATCCTTAATCTGCCTGTAACGAACTATAGCCAGCTTTGGTAAGCAAATTGGTTGAAAGTATGCGACGGATCTCTTCTGTCAAAATACTAAAAATACTTAAATACGCATTATTTCATGTTTTTGTCAATCGAAAATGTCAAGCCGAAAATGGACACATTTCAGAAAAACTCAAGAAAAACTAACATGTGCTAAAATATGTGACCAATTTTTCTTGGAAAAACTTTGCTAATAACATATATGTAATCCAATGGCTCCGCGGGGGATCAAAGGGCTGCAACGAGATTCCTCCATTTCCCTCTGTCATGCACCAGCCTCTTGACTTCGCTCCAGATTTTGTTGGTTCTGACCTTCCAGATTCCTACTCCAGGCCAATGCTGGGTTGCACCTGCGACGGCTGCCTTAAGGGTGCCAGTCCATGGCGCTGCGGGTGATATCGATGGGGTCTCTTCTTAGCACGTGCCCAAGCCAGCCTCATTTTCATTTCAGGCTTTCAAGGCGCATCGGTATCTGGTGGCAGCGAGAACACATGTCAGCATTCTAGATCGTATTTGACCAGAAAATTTTTTAGATTTTTCGAAGACAGCGATTGATAAAAACTTGAAGCTTTTGGAGGTCAGAGTCTGCAAGCTTCCAGGGGTCGCAACCATACAAAAGAGTGGACTTCACATTGTAAATTTATATAAACTGTTTTTTTTTGCTTATATTATTTCACAATTAATAGAGCCAACAATAAGACATAATAAATCAAATCAATCGAAATACTTTGTATAACGTGCCCCGTCAATTTTGTATACATATGATAATGATGACGACCAAAAAACCCTTTTTTTCATAATAAAAAGAGAGCGGCGTAGCGACAGTGCACTAGACTATCATCCCAGAGGTTTTGTGATCGAATCCCAAGTTAAGGTCTTGCACTTTCCACCTTTTCTATTTCCCTAATTTTTCCTGTCTATACTACATTCTTATCACTTACTCCCATTATCGGTATCAAAAAAGGCCCGTTCTTACTTAAAACTCTTCGCTTTCGATTTCTCTAAACTGCTAATATAGAGTATTTTGGCCTTTAAATATCTCCTTATGGTATTTCTTTAAACATCGTGATTAGATCATATTACTAAATCCGAGTTTCAAATATTCTCAAAAAATCGTCACTCTAAGGATGACTAAACGGATCAAAAAAGTACAGTACCATCTATGAATTAAAAGTTTGGGAGCCTAAACTTCTTTCTGCCCGTCCACAAATCAATAATACCCTTGTGATTGAGAGTGCAGTGTATAAAAATGCGTTCTTGGAAAGGTAGTAAATTGATAGCGATAAAACCGAAAGCCACTGAAGTTGGTCGCTGGATTGCCTAAATGCTTTGAATACCACAAGAGAGCCACACACAAACACCGATGCGAAGAGAAATTGAGAGAGGAAATGAACGCGTTGAGTTGTGAAAGCCAACGGAAATGGCGAACATAACTCGCCATATTGCACACGTCACAGGCTCGACCGAGTTTCTTTTAAAAATGGTTTTTTTCGAGTTTCATTCTTTGTGGACATCGATATTCGGCTTAGCTTGAAAGATGAAAGCGAATGCAACTTCGAGGATTTGAGTATTTATTGACGAGTGGTTCGGCAGTAGATTTTTATCCAAAATTAAGTGTAGGCTTCGGAAATTTATTGATTAATAGGCAATTTTGCATTATATATATTTTCATTAATAGAGATTTTGTAAAATTTAATGATAATTCATCATTAAAGTTTTTTCCATGCCATTGTTTATTACGTACCACCGAGTCATCAATCTTTCGGTGAAAGGAAATATTAACTTTTGGTCAAATTTTTCTATCGTTCTTAATTGAAAATCCGGGCTGGCGAAGTTTTAGCTCGCTTTCCATCCAAGTGTTACCGACTCGAAATTGAATCCATGGGGCAAAATGCGCCGCTTAGCATGAGGCGCAACGCTTTTTTTGTTTTTGTTGTGTTTTTAAACATTAATTTTATATTTATTAAACTTATTTTAACAAATGCAGTAAAGGAAGTCACTTGCCTTCGTGTCCCAGGGTAGCAATTCCCTGTTATCGATAATACTGCCTTTTGTATGACTCGTGATATCGATGTAGCTACACAATTCAGTTATTGTCTGTGTAACAGTTTTGTTTCACTGTGTTCACGGCCCACAATGGTAGAATTATACTGGTAAAATTTTCACTCCACTGAAATCATATTTTTGTTCTGAGCAAAAGAGCTGACTCTTGCCGGCCGAAGTGACTGAGCAGCCAGAGTCAGCTGAAGAAAATGTAGATCCGGGTGAAGGGACTTCTGCAGCGGGTCTAGTGAGCGATATAAATGACGGAATTGGATGATGCGTTTATCCACGCTGAAGGGGTCAGAAACGGAAGAAGAGCCTGATTTTGATTGCTTTCACGCCTCGATTTGCACTTATCCGAAATCTGAACTTGATGAAAAAAAGTTACATCAAAGAAGATTTTGAAACTATACGGGTAAATTTAAGGTAGTCATGTTGAGGGGTAGAGGAGAACACATTGTAAATCAATAGCGGAAGGCGGGGAGGTCGCTACGATACAATTTTGATGTGGTTTTGTTCATTAGGGCCGGCCGTCAACCAATAGGTATTACAAGGCGATCAACGTGTAACCACTTCTTGTGTGCCGGCTGGATATCTGTCAACCTCCAGTTTTAATCCTTGACTTCCCACGGCATCTCGGGCCATCCCGTCGGCGACAGCCCCGTCCCGAGTATTCAATACATATATGGAATATACTTACCAAAATTGATAAATATAGCAAAATTTTGATGCAATTTATTGACAAAGGGGGTAATAAAGTACTATATCGAAATGATTTGACTTCATCTGGTCAGGAAATTTGCGTACCAGCTGATAAAGTTTCTTGTCTCTAGCTCTTAGAGTCTCCGAAATCTAGGCGTTTATGCACCCAAGGTTATGGGAAGCACTTTGCTATAAAGGACTTGGCTTCTGATACGCCTTTTTTATTTTTGTAACTACACGGTATACAAATATTTTTTATCTTTAAAGATTTTAAAGTTTCCAAGATAGCTTTTGGGTTATATTTTGATAGGTGGCTTACTTAGGTTGCCATGCCACCTCCCTTTGCGAAATATGTCGATTTTTTTAACATCTACAATATTTGATTGAACTACTAACAGTTTCAACTCAACAACCTTTCCATACAATCTTTGAAATTGTACATACTTTTAGGGACTGAATCCTTAACCTTTCTGACCCCTAAACTTATCGCATTTGTCTCTTTTGTTTTGTCAGCTCAGACATTTTATTTAACCCATAAACGACCAAAGTAAAGACACAAATTATTCCCCAACCAAACGTTTGACCCAATTGCTACCAATTGACGTATTTTACTTGTAGGTTTGGTAAACTTTCAACGCCCAATCTAATCCTTATATATGTGGTGAACAATTTAGTATGTACCAGAGTGTCAAACTCTACCATGGTGCAAGACACAGGTAATAAAAGCTTAATGGGATATATTAAGTACTCATTAATTTGATTTGTGTGTAGGCCCACAAAAAAATTATATCCATTTTAGATGAGGGTTTTTCGTTTTAATATTTGATGTGGAAAATTTTGTGGATCTAAAGTGGGTAGTTAAACGATATTTCAGCAAATAAGTTATAAAAGGGTTTCGGAGCATAAGATTTATAGATTGTATGAGCAGACAAAAGTAAGAAGAAGATTTTTAATTAAAAAGTTTTATAAAAAACTCGGGTGTACAGTCGAGACTACCTGATAATACTAAACTTTGAAAGCCTTCGATGGTTCATTTGAAAAACATTTATAATATATTATCATAATTTGCTGATTTTGCGTGTCAGCCTGTCAATTTGACAGATGCAAGATGCTAGATGCGCTCTGTCTGAACACGTTTTTCACATAAGCAAAAAATCCCATGCGTTCCTCTCAGTTCATCGATTACAATGCCCACTTGCTAGACTTGGGATGCAATGCTGCCATTTGACTTTGAAAAAATGTTCGTTTTTAGCAATGTGGCAACATTGGAATAGATGTTTCTAGACGAAGTAATTAGTAGGCCTTTCAATTTTAGTCAAAACTGTTTTCTAATCTCAAGCTTACAGTCGCAAAACGTTCTTATTTAAAGTTTGACAAATTTGTGTGTAACGATTAAGTTCAAGATGGGCTACGACATAACGCGTTTCATAGGAGCTGTTGACGAGGATCTCATTTGTTGCATTTGTAAGGACGTGCTGCAAAATCCCTCGCAGTGTTCTGAATGCGAACACGCCTATTGCAACGAGTGCATCACGCGTTGGTTAACTTATAAGCCAACATGTCCAATAAGTGGCCACGTATTGCGATTGGAAAACTTATCGCGGGCATGCCGACTTATGCGCAATCTCTTAAGTCGCTTGAAAATTAAATGCGCCTTTGCAGGGAACGGCTGTCAGATTGAGATTGCCCTGGACAACATAGAAGTCCATGAGAGCCTATGTGAAAAGAACCCCAATTTATTGGTAGCTGGATGCAGCATGTTGGTTCCCAGTGAGTCTGAGCCAGTACAGCGTAGCCTCCTGACCCGTCTGCGCAATCGGGTGGGAAAACAGCGAGAGGAGATACAGCAGCTGCAGTCTAGACAAGACGAGCAAGACCAGATCCTTGATATACATGACAAAGAACTGAATAACATTCACTTCTTTCTATCTTTGCTACGATGTTCCTTTCCAGTTATCGGCGAAACTGGTGAAAATTGTGATCGCATTTGCTTGATAAATTGGGCCCAGAAGCTTCCTTTGGCAACTGTGCGGAATTGGCATAGAATGGTCTTTATGCCAGACCGCAACATGTTGGTGGATCTTGACAATTCGCTGCGTTCTCAGGGCTGCCCCATGCAACTGATCCAGCAACTGGTTAACAGCAGTCCTATAGCGACTTCGCCACTATTTATTACAAATTGTGTTCAACTAATTCTTGGTAAATTTCGGCTACTGCAGCCATTAAGCACGGGACAACACTGCGTGTTGGCCTTGAGGGAAGATAATGTGCAATTGGAAGCAAATTTTATGCGGCATGGTTTTATAGTGCTATTTGAAAATGGCGTTGAGTTCAATGTCCAGTCAGATGCTGCCGGAACAGGTATTAATGAATTCGTTGATGACGGTAATGAAGCTGCCTTGGGAGTTACAAGCGTGCCGGGTCATGAATCTCGTAATGTTGATGCAGCCACAAGGTTGGTGAATGTGCCGAGGCTAGAGGAACTTGAATCAATTTCTTCCCCACGAGCGGCAAATAATCGTGATGAAGAGGAATCTCCTGCAACAAACTCTTCTGGAGAAAACAATGAAATTGCTACCCTGACATATTTAATGTCCTTGCTTAACCTAACAGTTGGTGATGACGCAGAATAAGCTAATGGCGCAACAAATACTGATATCAATAGAGGAACTGCAATATTGGGACTTCCACTGGAAAGTAATGTGGATGGTGAGATGATGACTACTGCTGCCACCTGGCAACTTCAAATATCTCTGCCTCACGGGGAAACTATAATATCTGAAGACAATGATGAGCAACAAGGCAACAATAGTGTATATGATGGGGACGTTGAAGATGAAACATAATTTGTTTTACTCTGTAAAATAAAAATATACTTACAAATTTCAATTATTTTCTTAATTCCTAATACATCAAAGTTTGATGATCAAGCGCGTTACAACAAAAAGTTGCATATTGTTAAAATTGCAAAAATATGTGAAGAATTTTCTTAAAAACTAATTTAAAAAAGAAAACTATTTGGGAAGTTAGAAGATCATAGCTGGTTGGCATTTCTTATCTCCTTAGTATCTTTTCTTGTAAAAAAAAATTTGGAGGATTCTATAAAGGTGTCAGAAAGTCCATCCAGATCTAAGAAGGGTTTACCCAGCAGCTGGAAGCGTTTCCTAAAAAGTGTATAATATATATAATTTTCCCTGACTATTTTGGCAATAGCCACTGGTCGGAGTAAGGGAATCTCTTTTAATAACAGTTCAAAGAGAACAGGACCTACAGTTTGTAGCCTAATCTGAACGACAGTTTCTGGAATTAATAGAACTTTTCTTGGGCAAATAGAGTCTTTGAAATAACGATGCCAGCTACTTTCTGTCTCCCGCTGTCTCTGCAGCTGCGGCAGAAGTTGCTAGTGGGGGAGCAACAACCTTTCAGCCAAGCATATGGCGCAGTGCCCAGTTAAAGTTCCTACCACCATTCTAGTTCTGTTGTGAAATCCCAGTAGTTTGGGTATTCGCTTCGGATTGCGGAGATGTGACAACAGGACACAGTGTCCCATTCTCTCTTCGCCTGAGCTCGAATAGCCGCCAAAATTTGTGTTATGGCAACTTGAGGAGGTCTTTTTATATCCATAACCGCAAGTTTAGCTGGGAATGCTGAACCGTTTCTGTCACTCTCGTCCGCCTCCTCGTTACCGGCAGCCAACCGAGGGTAATGGAGTGATAGTGGATACGGTTAAGCGCTTGAACTATACTACGGATAAGTTTGCTGTTTATCATATGGGATGACAGACCCAATATTGCAGACTAGCTATCAACATGAATTAGTATATTCCTTGGACGATGTCTAAAGGTCTAGCCGCTTGCATATCTCGGCCTGAAGCGCGCCACTATGGTCGGAAAGACGGAATAAAAGCTTCGCCGAGAGTAGACGGTCGCTCTTGTATCTTCTTCCGGTTTTGAGCCATTACCCAAAAGTTATAAGCCAAAAATACTAGTGGGCAATCTGGGATCGTGTCAGAATCGAAGTTTGTTTCGATTATTCCGTCGTTCATAATTGTGTAATTAGCTTAGTTGACCTACAAATTTCGATACGGATTATGATTCCAATGTTAAGACTCATCGCCAGCAGCGGGTGTAAAGGTCGAAGCTCTGGAGTGAAAAGTAGAAGTAGTCGAAAGAGAGATAATTCTAATTTAACCATTTGTTAACTGGGCTCTTTCGTCAGACAAAGCCCCAATATTAGGGAAATGATTCTTTGAAGAATTGTGGCTCTTTTTATCGAAACTTTATAATGTTTGAGTATGAATATAAATTAATAAGGGCAGTCTCCCGCTACTTCAATCTATTATAATAAGCACTATCTCATCTTTTATATACTTCGACATCACAATGGACTGCACGGACTCCGGATGACATCGGCTTATATTAACATTCGCTCGTTCTAAAGTCATGTTTATGAAAACATCGATGGAAAAATTTTAAAATTGTTTCCGGCACTTCCTATTCCGGAGATGCCGGCATGAACTACGCGGGATTCTCTGCTGATTCATAATGTCTCGCGACGTCACTCGCTTCACTATATATGTATAATATTGATACAGAAGCCTATCTAGAACAAGAAAACGTTTAAATAAACTTTCAACCACAGTATCTTAAATATTTTTAGATTTTTTGCTTAAATGCCAGTTTTAGACTTAAGTCGAAAGCACTTTAAATTTTGCCAAAAGGCTTGTTAGTAACAATGTCACTCCGGCCAGCCCATAAAAACAACCCTTTGCTAATAGTTCTTTACTTTGACTTTGACAGCAAGCATATCCTATAGTTACATTTGAAAATGCATAGTTTAGACTGCTCCACAAAAAGGAACAAATGCGCATTTGCATAAACTACAAAGGACAACCTCAAACAAGTTGTATGACAAAGCCTACAAAAAAGCAAAAAGCTATTGAAAAAATATTGCAAAAATTCTAGGCCAGACAAAGTTAGTCAGACAAAACTGGCTAAGTACCTTTCGTATTCCTTTTTAAGACAATAGTAAAAGTCACAAAAATGTAAAGCAAAAAAAAAAAACTTCTTTTCTAACTCTGAATTAAGTGCAGTTTGGTATTGTTGCATTTAGGACATTTTGCATCCTTTACATTTTGTTTTTCGGTTCCTTTTTTTTTGTATCTTTTCAACATATTTGTTGAGCACTTGAATTTTAGCAGCAATTTACGCTTTTAATGCAATCAGCTTTGTTTTTATACCCTGTAATTTTGGGAAGAAGGGTATTAAAGTTTTGGGAATTGTATGTAACAGGCAGCAGGAGGAGTGGGAGAACTTCGAAGCGATATGCTAAAAACAAGT